>JAFBJU010000879.1:2398429-2537950 GCA_016785305.1 Colistium nudipinnis
TGTGTGTGTGTGTGTGTGTGTGTGTGTGTGTGTGTGTGTGTGTGTGTGTGTGTGTGTGTGTGTGTGTGTGTGTGTGTGTGTGTGTGTATGTGTTTGTGTGTTACTCCGGCTGTAGATTCGCTTGAAATCACTGCATTTTTCAGCAGCAGGCTCTGTGGTATGCCAGCACATTCCCCACTGCTGAGCTGTAGTATCCACTCGGAAAAGCAGGAGCGGGAACTTTTCCTCTCTACCCCCCCCCCCCCCCCCCCCCCCCCCCCCCCCCCCCCCCCCACTCCACCCATCTACTTCTCTGCGTCTCCTAACGCTGTTCTCTTCTAACCTACACTACCCTGTCAATGTACATACACATACACAACTTCTTGTAAGTTGTACTGTTTTCCAAAGCCCCTCCTTTTCCACTATGGGCCTTTGTCTAATCCATGAACTTGCTTTATGTGCTGTATGTGAGTCTAAGATGTGTAACGTGTTAGATTAAGAAGTATGTACGGATAGCCAATCCACCTTTCATTTGCTCCCAGTCTTTCGTTATTGAGTCTTTTCCTATGCTTTTTTTTTCAATAGCTTCTACTAACTTCCTGTGCTGACCCTTTTTTTTTTAAAGAATCCTCTGCCCTGTTTGTTGTGGGTCAGCTCCTTTTTGCCTTCTCTGGGGTTGCTGGCCTCTGGTTGGTAAAGAGATCACGCTGCGTCTGACGTGGTGTTGAATCAACAAAGCTATAGTGAGTTGCCCGTAGTGGGAAAATGTGACCCACCCTCTTGTTTGTTCTGCTAACAGGAGACATACAGGACAGTGGTGTAGGGGCCACGGCTTGAGGTTTTTCCATGGGTTAGATACTGTTTTCAAATCGAACCCCCCGTGGCTACACCTCACATATAACTTTATCTTAAACCTAACCAAGATGTAATCCTAATCTCTATTTTAAAGGTTAATCCCTCATCTTTCTCAACTTTATCATATTCCTCTTGTATCCACCTTTCAATACTGCCTTGTTCATGTATATTCAGCCCTGTTTTTTTCCTTCTCTCTAACATGCACTCACACAAATGTTACAAAGTTGCTGTGTCATTGTCAGTGTGATTGGGAGCTGATGCGCCCCATTTCTAACCACTAAGATGGTCTTATCAGTTGTACTAGCTGCCTTGTTGTGGCTTTGTGTACTGTTGACCTATCTAAATTTAGAACCAGGGGAATCATGTGTCTAACAAACTGTCTCCACAAGTGTGTGTGAGTGAGTGCGTGTCTCCATTGGGGTGTGTTTGTGTTTGCACATAACCAGTGTGTAACAAATGAGCTAAAACAATCACATTGTTTCCACCGCTGTCGCCACTGTCACTTGTGTCTTATGATCACAGAGTCAGATGTGAAGAGGACACGATGTATCCAGCTCAGGGTCAAAGTTAAACCCAGTGAATTTCTGCTGCTCTGAGGTCACTGTGTCAACATTAGCAGACAAATTGTAGTACTTCGAGATGACATGTGATTTGTAATAATGACAGAGATTTTGCATAGTTTTTGTAACTGTTCCTGGCATTTTTTCAAAGATTTGTTTTGTCTTGTCTGGGATTAAAACCCAGGAGTGGACTCACTGAGCCGCTGTTATACTTATGATTTGAACCCTGTGCTAATTCACCATGGTTACAATTAGTAAAGTAACATTTACAGTACAAAGAGGCTACTGTTTTTATGTGAATGCAGAAGTCATGTGGTATAAGACAGGAAGCTTGGTTTAAATTAAACTTTATTATTTCAGTCACGTCTCATATTTAGCTTTTTTGTATTTCCTTAGTACAAAATCTACGAATTTAAATGTGTAATGTGTATATGATAATATAGAATAAATTAAATTCCATTTTAAAGTAATACATATAAATAAGTAATCGTACTGAAATAATAATAATCTCTCAAAATCGATTCCTGAAAAACTTGTTTTCGATTCCTGAAAAACTTGTTTTTTACATTTGAAATTGTTGAAATAGTTTTCATCCCACTAACTGCTAAGTGATTTATCTTGTTTATTTATTACATATTCCAAATGAATGTCTGATATTTTATCATCTTTATTTGATGTTTATTTCATTTTATTCATACATTTCTTTGCTTGTACAATATGTAAAATATTCTTTGACACTACATAATTATAGTTAAAATTGAGTGTTAAAAGGTTTCTCCAAAAGTAAAGCGGGTCTTTTAAATGTCCAATGAAAGCTCTTCTTTTCTGCAAAGATACCTAATTTTGTTGATTGGGTCACATTCGTCTGGGATTTCCAGGGATGTCCAGCAACATATTTGTGTTCCTGTGAAATATCTTATTTTGTAAAGAAATGCTTTCATTTATTCTCTTAAATACCCACATTCTCTTGAACTGACTTGTCTACTAGTAATTCACTTTTACATCAGTGCTTCCCAGAATGGAGCTGAACAACCCTCAGAACAAGAGTGAACATGTTTCATTCATCTTTGTAGTACATGTAGCTGGGTATTATTCTATTGATAAATAATGCTGAGCAAGATGTTTTGTATATCCTCATTCTCTGCCCTGTAGGCGGAGTTTGGAGTGAAGACGTCATTTTGCCTGCCAGAGGTGAAAGAATAACTACGAGGAAAAACGGGAACTGTGATAAGATGCAGCTAAACAGATTTTTTAACTTTCAATTTAAAGAAAAAGACATTGTTCAATATGCATGTTGAAGGATCCCATTATCAGGGATATCTGCCATATAGGTCATGTTACCTTGTACCTTCTTACATTTAGCCTGAGGATTTAGACATTTTACTTTGTTTTGTATGTATGAAATGCAAATGTGAAGCCTTTTTAGGAACATAAGAGTCGCCGTATGAAGTAAATGTTCCCACAATGGGGAAGTAACAAGTTCATTGGTTGACTTCTAGCCTGGCATTCTATCGGTTGTGGAAATTTGACAGGGTGGTTTCAATGAAATTCAAGAGTGAGAGCAGAAATCTAAGAGCAGAAATGGACACACAGGACCTTTGTGCCGCAGCAGTATGCCTGACTGCAGAGTAGACAAGCAGTTTTGAGCAGGGGCACAGCAAATTTGCCCACAAGCAGGGACTGTTTCAGAGGGAGAGCAGGGCTTTGAGAGACAACATTACAAAACCTCAGAGTGAGAAAATGAAATGAAGAAACAATGCTCTCAAGATGAAAGTCCTCCACATTAAATTAAGCTGAGAAAGAAACCAGCACTGAAAGACACAGGGCTGTGCTAAACGTAGCACCATTGTCTCGGTGCCAGAGCTGGTGTCAGAGGGCAGTGCCAGGGCAGGATGGCACACGGAGTTCACTAGCAGACATTGTCCACAGCGGGGAAATGCTGTGTCAGCCCACCAACAAATGACTCTCTCTGTCTGAGGTTTCAGTGTTTGTGTGCGTGTGTCTGACTTTCTTCTTCAGTCATTTCTACTCGATGATGGTAAGGTGATTCATTGACTCCCAGCCAATGCCCCTGTTCCTCTTTTTCACAAGAAAAAAATAAATGTCTCTTTTATCTCATAGAATATCTCTCATTGGCGTTAATTTTGCTTTCGTTTGATTTTTACTGTTTAGTCTCATAGGTCACTTAATTTTACACTGAAATGTTATTTTCCTCACTTCTCTCACAAATGTGATCTTCACTGTGCTGATAATTGTGTGACTAGAAGATCAGGCTTGTTTCTTACGCTTGAAAGCAGAGGTGGACAGAGTATCAAAGAGGAAAAGTTTGTATCACTGTGTAAGGCGGAAAAGCTACTCGATGTTTCCAGTGTTTTCCCTTCTCCGTCAGTGTCATAACCTCAGTTTAACCGCTCCTCTCCTTATACTTAATTCCTCCTCTGCTCTTTTTTACTCCAGTTGGATGAGGTTAGTGCTTTCCCCTCAAGGCTCAGGGTGAGCATGACCCTGCTAGAAGGGGGAGTGTAGGAAAAAGTATGACCAAATTTAATGTGCCTTGTATCGGGGAACCGATGAACAGCCAATTGCCACTTTGTTTGTGAGTCTGCTGGATGCTCTTGTAATTTCTGCTCCATTTGTGTACTTGTACAGACCAGTGTTTTTTGAAAAGAAGTTGACCTATGACCTCTGGTGACAGAGACTACTATGACCCACCTTTGACCTGTGATAGATTCTGCAGAGGGGAACTGCTCTAATGCTTACTCCTTGACCCTTTAACCCTTAGGAGTAGGACATCAACAAGCTTTAAGTAACCTCCTGATTTCCAAGTATCGCGTTTTCATATTCCCATTTGTCTTTTTCTCTTCTGATGTAGTTTCCCAAATATAAAACAATTCATCCAAGGATCCTTGGAATATTACATATGTGTTATTATAGATATATATTAATATCTCTGTGATAGTACTGTCGATTATCTCTGATGATGGGACAAACCCACTGTCAAGTCGCAGTGGGCACCACCAACTACTATTTTAGAATACATGCATACATATACATTAGCTTGAGACATTTTAAATGCCATTAGTTATAGAATGAATTTGTGCTGCAGGAATAAGAACAAAAGTAAGCATGTTTTTCCCCAGTAAAGGGTTTTTGTTAGATGCATGAAAGAAGTCTTATTCTGTTTTTTAAAGTTTGTTTCTAACAACAGCATATTGCTGAATACATTGTTCAAGTAACATAAACTAAAGAAAAGTTCAAAGTTTATTTTATTTATCAATCATCCAAATCCAGAAGAAAAATTGTATTGGGTTTTTCTAAAGGGAATGGGATTATGCTTACTTTCAAAAATGCATCATCCTTGCTGCATGCTTATCTGTGAGAACAATTAAGGCCTTTATATGGTCAACTTTTCTTTCTCAGACTGCCAAAAAAATGTCAAAACAAATTGAAGACAATATAAAAAAAATAAGTAAAATGGTGATGCTTAAAAGTTGACACCACCACTGCTTCTGTAAACCTTCTTTGTTTTTTCATTTATCAGACTTTCTGTGATACTAATGTTTTCCAGTCATTTGGAAATAAATGAGTTTTTATCATGGAAGAATTTTGTGTCATTCAGAGGAATGAGGGATTGCATCATCCCTGGAGCATAGTGGAGCAACTCCCTGGCTCCCCTCATACACTGCACTCCCTCCCTCCATTTATTCCCCCCCCCCCCCAAACCCCTTTATACCACACAGGTTTGATATGTAACTAACAACTGACTTTGGGGAAAAAAAAGTTTTACCAGGACACATACTACTGATCTTCCTGTGAGGGGAAAAAGGCATAGTTCTATGTTGAAACATGTAAAACTGTCAATTTCCTGCAGTGAGTAGGCTTAAACCCAAATCATTTAATCCTTTCTCATTGGATGAATATGAAGACTTTGGAAGGCTTTGCTGATGTGGTTGATCAGAGCTGCAGTTGTCCACTCAACAGGGCATTACATCACCACAAAGTAGACTGTGACATTTGGGTATCTTTGGACATAAGGGCCGACAGATGTATTTTCTATTTTCACATGTTTCATATGTTTCATTACGTTTTAGGAAAGGCTGCAGTGGTCAAATTCACACAGACCAAAGCAGGAAGTGAAGCGGGCCTGCATCCTGTTGCATCCTGTCTCTATTTGGCTATCCAAAGCCGTTGCCGTGACCTGTTGATATCTATAGACGTGGGCTCCTAACTGTCACTTACTGACTCGGACGACAATAGATCCCCATGACCTCCAGGTTATGTATAGAGGTGTACCATCAGCAGCCTACAGAGATTGGTGTTTAGAGAAAGAGCAAAATAGAAGGATGACCATGCAGTGAGCCTGACTTCATCCTTGTACCTGTTATTTTTAACCGCACATGTGCTCGTATGTCCATCTGTCCATCTTTGAAATTACATTCACCTTTGCTACCACATATGCCACAGCAGGATTCTCTGTTTTACTGAAAGTTCAGATTATGTGTCACTGTGCTCCAGCTGACCCAATTGTGGGTTATTGGTTTGTAATGCTGTGTTATGTTTCTTCTTTTGTCTCCTCTGACAGGAGTGATCAGCCAGTGGCAAGGCGAACCCAAGGAGCGCGTCATCTCACTTGTCCTCACACATCTCCCACTGCTCAAACCCGGCAATGTCGAAGCCAAGGGCGAGTATATGCGCCTGCTGCCACGCATCCTGGCCCACACCATCGAGCATGGTCGTCACCTGGAGGAGTCTCGGCAGCTCCTGTCCTATGCCCTCATCCATCCAGCCACCTCCTTGGAAGACCGTGCCGCCCTGGCACTCTGGCTCAACCACCTGGAGGAAAGGGCTGCTGCTCGAGGGGACTCGCTAGAAAGGCCACCTCCGGCTGGGTCCCACCACCACCACCACCATCACCAGTCCACACCTCCATCCACCCTCACCTCATCGGGGTCTTCCTCCTCCACTAACACTTCCTCGTCAGGCAACTTGTACACCTTGCATCACCAGCGCTATGGCTCAGATGACCGCCTTAACGGGTGGCAGAGCTCCAGGGATTCCGGGCTGGGCGGAGGGTGGCCGCAGCAGCAGCAGGGCTGTGAGAATGGGCATCTGCTCCTCTACCCGTCATCTTCTGTGCCAACTACCATAAACACAGTTGGAACTGGTGGAAGCAGTAACACTTGTAAGTAAATCCCAACCTCTGTTACTTTTCTCTGTGTTTGTCCCATTTCTTCTTACCATGCAGTGCCGTCACCACAATAATTTAAGACAATGGTGGTAGCTGCCACATTGTAGGCCATGTTGGATAATGCACCAGCATCTTAATCCTAATACTTTTTTTTCACCTATGAGGGCGTTTTTAATTGCAAATCAAAAATATATCTCCCTCTTATTCATAAGGTGTCCTGTGGAAAAGGCTGGGGTTGACCGAAATAGGGATGGCATTAGACCTTTCTTTACATACTGTAAACATTTACATGAAATGCTTCGCCCATATTCATTCTGTCCTCTTTCTAAGCTCTCCTCTGTTCTGTTCTGTCTTCCTGTATGTTTTTATTCCATTCAGTTAGTACTACACGGAAATTAAAGAATTCTTACATAATTACAAGAGATATGGGAAATTAGCCGGTTTAGTTATGCTCATCAAATACAAACGTACTGTTCCACAGTTTTTTCATGCATGATATGGTCGACATTTCAACCCAGCTTGTTTACTTCTAAAATCAAGTTGGCCAAAACCACCATCAGAGAACACCTCAGTGATTATAGCTACCCACTTTGAGTTGGCTTGATGATAGCCTCTCTGTCTGGTGTGTCCACCTGATTGACCTTGCACAGCCACACTTTTACATCAGGGTCTCTTAACTGTAACTCATGTGGCAAACACGTCAAACAAGGCAACTTTATTCATCAAATAGGAGGTTTTGGCATTGCAGTACCTAATTCAATCAAAACATGGACGGATTGGCTTATAATAATAACTGTGATCAAATGCTGGGTTCATTATAAGTCCATGAAGACACTCTTATGTACACTCCACTACGCTCAGCAAATGCACTCCAGTCAGGCACACTGCACTCTGAACAACCTACATAGCATATACAGAGGCTGTACGAGGTGGACGAAAAGACACTGAAAGGGCAGGGCTGTTGAAATTGAACATAACTATGGTCAGAGCAGGATATTTCCAGACAAGAATGTAAGGGCTCTGTTTTTTTTGTCTTCCTGGGAGATGAAAGAAACAGCTGAGGGGTTTATAAATAAAGACACATTTAAAGCCCTGCACAGTGCTCCAAGAAAGCTCCTCTTGTAGTTCAGCAGCCTCAGTCCACCACAAAAACCTCAGGATCTCACAACTGATAAACTAGAGTTACCCCAGGCACCAGCTAAAGCACCGGCGAACATGGCGAGATGAGTAGGAGTGTTGGATAATGGTCAAACTGATACTGATGTGTTGATCTTGGATGATATGTCAAAGTCAGATGAAGGTGAGGTGATAAAATATGTTTTCTCAATGTTTATGGCTTCAAATGATTTTTTTCCCCTCATTGGGCCATCCAAAGTACACACAGGGTGAGCTGTCAGATCCTTCCCCAGACCCTATTCATCTCTTTTGTGATGATGATGGTGATAACAGAAGCAAAATTGTCCAACCACATCAACCTATGTGCTACTGATAGAACACGGATGACCTACCCACCCTTATAGTCAGCTTTAGTCCCAGCCACAGCAGGACATACCATCCATCCTTTCCCTTGTAAGGCAGCCTTTGTGGGAGACTGTATTTAGAGAAAATGGCTAATATTTACGGACTGGAACTTGTAATGTTAGCTGGGCACCTATTTTAAACGGGGCCCGTGAAGTCCTATACATAGCGTCAACAGTAAGAGGACCACATATAGGAGGAGAGAGACTGGCGTATTGGTGGCAGCTTACCCCGTCTGAGTGGCGACACAAAAAGCTCTCTGGCTTTTCATCATTCAACCTCCTTCAACAAGAAAAAGCTATGATGCTATAACTACTTGTATAAGGTTGAAGACATTGGTATTTGAGTACAAATATAACTTCAGTTTGGCCCTAGTCTTCTCGTAGACTGGCTTACTCTTGACTGATTTCACTGTATTACTGGAAAATAAATATAAAAGGTGTATTTATATAGATTTGTTGTAAGTGGATTTATTCCATCGCTGAAGGTACCAAAAATATTTCTTATAGGCCATTGATGAAAATTGTACCTTATTCAGGAAGTGCTGTTTGGTAAATTTGGACAATACAGGTGGATGCATCACAACCATAAATGACAGATTGGAGTTAAAATAAGATGAGTGTAAATGTAATCTAAACAATTAAATGTATAATTTTTTTTCTCACATTAATCCTAACTAAAATGTTCAAAGCCCACAGAAGCAACAACTAGAACATTTAATTAATTGGCCCAAAAAACCTAGTGTGACCAAAAACTTTGAACCATACATTGTGATTCTTGAACTTTGAAATTCATAATGTGATAATCACATTTCATATATGTATCAGCACTTGTGATCACACGTAAATGTTACCGAATTTACCTTCCAGTAACGTTTTCAGTTTATCGGCCCATCAGACAATCTTGTATTAATGTCATTAATGTTTCTTTTTCTTACAGTCCTTACAAGTGGAGGTGTCAGCCAGCAGCACAGTCCCCTGAAGCGCTCCGTGTCCCTAACACCTCCCATGAGTGGCCCTAGCAGCCAGCCTCTGGGCCACGTCTGGCTCTCCCAGGAGGACCTGAGGACCACTAGAGGCCCAGCCCCAGACCACGCACCGCTCTCGCCGCAGAGCAGCATCGCCTCCTCAGGCAGTGGAGGCAGTGAGCATCTGGAGGAAGCCGGTTTAGGAGGCGGTTCAGGCCTGCATCGTAGTTCCTTCCATGAGGATGGCAGTGGAATGAGGGGTGAGTAAGAAAGACTGATTTCTGTAAAGCAGCTAACTGAGCTTCACTGGACTCGCAACTCCATTAACAAAAATGTTGAGTCTTTAAAGCTACTGTGCACCAAGACAGACGGATTCATTACCTAGTTTCAGGGAAAAAACGGTGATTGGTTATCTCTGTTGGTTGATACTGCTTTCAGTAACTGTGGAGCACCAGTCATAAAAAAAGTGAAGATATTGATTTTATGGTCTCCTTTACTGGTAATTATACATTGAATTTAACATATTATACGTACGATAATGTACTTAAATTCAATGTTTAAAATACCACTGGAATTGTTAGGCTTTTGAAGGTAACTATATCATACTGCTCTGGGGAAATATGACAGCAGACACTCAAGGTCCTGTTTTTACTGGAATATGAAACAGGTATTTCTTGTCGTGTTCATTCTACAGGGTAAAATTAGGAATAGTTTAGGAGGCTAACCTGCCATGGAGATACAGGCTTCCTTATTAGTTCAGTGGAGACACTTATGACTGTGTGCTATGTGTGCCTTACAAGTGTTGTTGAACCAGTCGGAGTGTTTTTTTCAGAGGCCAGAACTCTGACCGGTGACTTTACCCTGAGGCAGTCGCTGTCTACACTGGAGTTAAACCTTTCATGTAGTGAGCTGTACTTTCACAAACAGTTTTTGTGTTGTCATCCAACTGACCAGCGAAATCAAACCGCTGCCAGATGGAGGTGGAGTTTGTGGCAAGAAATTCAGTTTTCTGAGAGCCTCTGCAAGATAAAAATAAGCAACTGGTTGATAACAACAAACGCACAACATAAACACATTTAAATACAGCAAAGCAGTAACATTAATTCAGTGTTTTCATGTGTTCTCTTCTGAGTTAGTGTTAGTGTTAGGGTTAGTATAAAAATACTAACATTCTGTTGGCAAAACAATCAACTCAACGCAGTTTTAAGTCTTACCATACTATTCAAGGTTGATTGAATCTAAATTAAATGACATTAGATTCAAATTAACTTTGATTTATTAACTTAATGTGGATTAATGAATAATATTTGGATGGGATGTATTTAATTTGGCTTTCTTGTATGTAATATAGTTGTATTGACAACAAACGGTGTAGTTTGAATTAGATCTGTGCATGCAAAGCCACAGAGCACTGGACAGCTAAGAGCGTCCGGGGAGCAGATGGGGTTAGTGCCTTGCTCAAGGGCATTTCACTGCTGCTGTTATCAGCAGCAGTGAAAGAGTAAGAACGGAAGCCGACTCAAGCTATCTATCAATACTGTTTTTAAATAAGTCAAATTGTAAAAAGTGTAGTTGTTTTAATCTAACTTTGTGTTTTGTTTCTGCCCAACAGATGTTCCCACGTGGTTGAAGAGTCTCCGTCTCCATAAATATGCCGCTCTTTTTTCCACTATGACCTATGATGAGATGATGTCACTGTCTGAAGAGCTTCTGGAGGCACAGGTTTTTATTCATATAGACACAATTTGGTTTGGTTTTAAATCAGTCTTGGAAAATAATAACCTCATTACATAAATTGGTTGTAGTGGCTTAATTGTTGCAATGTATACAACTTTGACAATTCCAAATTTGACATTTGTATGCAAAGCAATACTTATTCTTAGTGCAGCATGTAATTCTGGCACACAATTTGGCAAACGATGATTAAGAGTTGAAACAACACCCTGTATCAGCATGGAATAAAAAGAAGGATCCTCCCATGGCAAGTTTTTCATTCAATCTTAGTGCTAAACAATGAAGTAATAAGATGTAAGTAGGTTAAGCCATGTCAAATTAACAGTTGAAAATGCTGGAATAAATACAAGTATATATAATAATAATATAAGTACAATAGAATTATATTTTACCGAAAGATGATTTGGAGTCTATTCAGAAACAGAGGATGCAGCTAAAATGAACACAGCAGACCAGGAAGTTGTATATTTCCTCCAGGTGCTGCTAAGTGTTTCTCAGCATGACCCTAACATAATGCAGTATTACAATAAGACATGCCGTACTCCAACAAAGGACAAAGATGTCCCGTGTGTGTC
Organism: Colistium nudipinnis; assembly: GCA_016785305.1. Taxonomy (NCBI): domain Eukaryota; kingdom Metazoa; phylum Chordata; class Actinopteri; order Pleuronectiformes; family Rhombosoleidae; genus Colistium; species Colistium nudipinnis. The sequence continues at coordinate 2,409,806 of JAFBJU010000879.1, forward strand.
AAGGAATTCAGTAGGCTGCTGTTAACTTGTGAACTTTTTGTACACTGCACCTCTTTATCTTAAACTATGTGTATTGCTTCCATTTCCTTCTACAGAAAGTCACCAAAGGAGCAAGACACAAGATCATTATCAGCATTCAGAAGCTCAAAGAGAGACAACTTCTACTGCGCAGCCTGGAAAAGGTCAGGGTGACTGTATACCGCATCTCCTCTTCCACTGTCTATACACAAATGCACTATCTCTTGTCCTACCTGAAATTATATACATTTGGGTTTCTTGTGACTGAGCTTGTAACCTCAAATGGATAGCACAGGACACCCCCTCTCTCTGTTGTCGAAAGAGTGTGCTCGGTGGCCATTCTCAGCTAAGAGAACACCTAATCCAGGAAGGAAAGGTTCGGGCTCTGCATTTAAACCCATTGGCCTTCCCCATGCCGTTTCCACAGATTTGTGTATGGCTCTGCTCTATGGTGGCTGACAGATACAGACCGATACAGTATGATGCACATGGACATGATAGTGTGAGAAAAGTGCATGTATTCTGTATACATTATGTATGCACATATTATGTTAGTCCCTGCTCTATGTATGTTTCTCTGTGTTTGTCTCTCTCTCTTCATATTTAAGTTGAAGGTCTGAGGTTGTTCTATTTTCATATACTGCATGTGTATTGTAACAGGTCAATTGTTCAATAGTTGATCTAGAATCAGTCAAGTAGATGTACACTTTTCCTAATCCTTTTGATCTGATTTCATTTCTCTTTTACCTCTCCCTGCTATCATATGACTTACCACCACCAGGATGTGTTGGAGGGCAGTAATCTGCGTGCCCCGTTGCAGGAGCTTCACCAGATGATCATGACGCCCATCAAGTCTTCCATTGGCGGTGATGAGGTCTCCCTGCAGCGCTCCCTCCTGAGCCCTGAGGGCAAGAGTGCTGCACCTGGCTCCCACCTGACGGGGGGAGGGGTTGGGGAGGCCGAGTCGGGCTCAAGCGCCATCGCAGAGGGGGACTTACCTGGCCAGTTCACTCGGGTCATGGGAAAAGGTGAGCTGCCTGCACCATTACGCTCGGGAGATGTTTAGTTAGTTTAGTTTCAATTTTTGTTTGTTTAACCTCTTCTTTTTTTTTCAATTTCTACCCCGTTCTCAGTTTGTACCCAGCTACTAGTGTCGAGGTCAGATGAGGACAACATCAGCTCCTATCTGCAACTCATCGACAAGTGCCTTATCCACGAGGTACCCACCCCATCTGGAATGCACACATTATTACATCACCATATACATACTAGGAACAGACAATACAAAAAGTATAGTTCTCGTATTGATTTATTAAGAAATTAATTTACAGTGACCATCATGTCTGCCCATTAAGTTTGAAGAGCCGTTATTTCTGAATTTTCATACCTTCACATTCATACTCCCTGTTCTTCCCTTCCATCCCCCCTGCCAGTCCTTTACTGAGACTCAGAAGAAGAGGCTGTTGTCATGGAAACAACAGGTCCAGAGACTGTTCCGGTCCATTCCCAGGAAAACCCTTCTTGACATAGCAGGGTATCGGTCGCAGAGAAGGTACACATTAACCTTACAGGATATACATTGAAAAGGAAATATTTAATTGTCCTTACAGGTCACAAGAAAATAGTACAATTTAGTTTTTTTGACAGATGGATGTTTATGTTCAGGGGATCAACATGCAGAAGTCCTTACTTGTAGAACTAAAAATAGATCAGGACTGAGATCACTTAAAACTTTAAATGAAATACTTGTTTAAGAGGGATCAGTCATTTAGCTATGAAGGATCTGGTGCTTTATGGTATTTGCTTTTACTATTATTATTAGTAAAATGGGTCAAGTGTTCCACATATATTGTATGCCTCTGTATAATTTTCTATGACTTATTCATTAGTTATTAGATATACTGCTTGCTGTGTTTCGTTTATGGTGAGGTTTTGCCACAGTTAAATGATCACCTGTGTTACAGAATAATGTCACTGTTTCCCATTAATTACCCAGACAACTTCTCATAATTACATAAAAGATCGCTAACTAAATATTTGGTGCCATTGCATCATCCTAGAGTTGTGTGCAACACTCAACTATTGCAAACACATTGGTCATAATCAGTCATAATGACTAGTTTATTTATTTGTTAATATTAGTGAGTTACAAATAATCTTAACTATGGTCATTTACAAATTATAATTATAAATCATTTGCTTCATCACTTTTTTTCTACCCTAGCCGTTTTGGCCAGTCCAACTCTCTCCCCACCGCTGGCTGTGTTGGGGGCAGCGTGTCGGCCAGGAGGAGTCTTCGCCAGTTCCAGATGCCCTCCAGGAGCTTGCCGGGTGTCAGGCTGGGCCTGTTGGGAAGCAGCGGGCTGTTGGGACCCACACCTCGTAGCTCCAGCAGCACCCCCACTGGTCCCAAGCAGGGGAGACAGGTGAGTCAAACCAGGAAGAAACGATAAGAATAAACCAGCAGGGAGAACAGTGAGTTGGATTAAAGGGAAAGTGTGATAACTGAAAAGAAAACATCCAATAAAAAACAGCAAAGATAAATAAATAAATACATGTATATTGTAAAGGATTATAATATAGAAGAAAGCATTGCCAGCTCTAAGCTTTTAAAAGGTTAAAAGGCTGTGTATGGTTCACAGCGTTGCCACATAGTGAGAGATCTTCAACAGAATTGGTACACGCCCATTTTTCAATTTTTTTCGTGGTATTACTAATAATATAGCCAGGGGGGCACACAATGCGTAACGTCACTTGTGTCAGGAGCAGCGCTTTTGCTGACTGAAATGCTGATGTTCGTGACTGTACAATGGAACAGTTTGAAAAGTGTAATAATACATTCAAGGATGTTTACAATAACCTGGGCAGCAGAATTCCTTCTTCAGCACGTATTCTTCCTGAAATAGGCATTTTATTCCATTACGCAAAAATGTGGGGTGAGGAAGGGAAGCAGCAGTGGTGGTGTTTGGCGTATGAAGTGAGGTGGATGGAAATTGTAGGCAGGACACCCCACATACCAGAGGCCCTGCGTCAGTGCCGAACACTGAAACAGGAGGAGCTGTAGAGCTGTTTCAGGCCCATCCTGGCACACTTTGGTCTGGGCTGACCCAATTCAATTCATCACACCTCTCTCTCTCTCTCTCTCTCTCTGTCTCTCTCCCTCTCTCTTTTTTCGTTGTTCTCTCATTCTCTAGAAATACCTCAGTTCCTGCTCATCATGCTGGATCTTCTTTTGTGGGACATGAGTGTGGAGACAGAGAGAGAGAGAAGGGTGGGAGGGAAATATATGAGTCATAGTTTGGGAGAAGTGTCTTTGGTGTCAAAGGAGGAGGGGCAACGAGAGAGAGAGAGTATATGCCTACATATGAGAGAGTCAGTCAGAGGCAGTGAGAACAGTGCACAGGCATTTCCTGTTTTTCCCTGGTCTACAGCACTGCAGAGCCATGAGGGGGGGTTGCGCAGAGGGAGAGAAAAACGGGGGAGGGGGATATGGAAGTGCCGTTGAGGGTATAATAGGTAGGTTACAGTGAGGAAATGATGTGGTGAGGGTCTGACCACCGTCGGGTGTCGACCAGACATCTAGACAGGAGCGCCTGGGAGGTCAACTGCAGTGGCCTTGATCTTCGTATTTTGATCAGTGAATGTTGAAGCAGTGTTGGATCAGTAAAAAGTAGCACGTTAGGAAATGGGGAGGATCTTTGAAAGTCTGAAACGTGGTTTTGCATTTATCTGTATTCATCATTAACTTATACATCAAAGTATAACTTCATACATGTATACATGTTTTCTATAATTATACACAAGCCCAGTTGCAAGTTGCAAGAATTGTGTTGCAGATATGCACAACATTTGATGAACAGTAGTAGATGAGACATTTGAAAAGACAAACATTTTTTAACCATTATAAGGATATTATATAAATGTGTTGGTTCAACGACTGCATTGATTCGACGTTTTTGTTAAAATGTTCTCCTTAGGGTCTGTGGTTTGCAAACCCTGGTGGAAGCAACAGCATGCCCAGCCGGACCCACAGCTCTGTGCAGAGGACCCGCTCCCTGCCGGTTCATACCACACCACACACCATGGTCATGTTCCAACAAGCTGGTGAGAAACGCTGGAAAAACTCAAACACACAAACACACACGCACACAACTGCAATACTGAACAAATTAGTCATAACAAATGAAGTTTATTTCTGTTGTTCGCACATTTTACAGTTATACATCGTTTCATTGCTTTATTGGCAAGCTGTTTTAAATAAAAAATGGAACATGCTGCCAATCTGCAGTAAAGTTTTTTGTTCGGTTATTTGTATTGTTTTAATGCGTTATGCCTCTAAAGGTTTTTTCAGCAGTTGTTCTGGAATACGGGCTCTCAAAATATTACATTTATAATTAAATTATAATTAAATATAACTTTCCTTACTAATCTTCAATCATCATATCAATCCTTACAGTACACAGAAATCAGGGTATCCTCAGGTTTTAAAAAAATGACTTAAAAATATATATATATTTTATTTAAAGTAATAAATGAAATCTTATAGTCAGTTTACGCATGCATGTGATAATGTATACAAAGCCATGTCTTCCCTACTGTTCTTTTTTATTGGTTTCCTACTTTTAACCAGAATGATGGTGTAACACACATTTAATTTAAATATTTAGTTCAAGTCAATCTTTACCTCCCAAAATGATCTTTCCATGAAAATCACAACATTGACTTTAAATGCTGTTCACTTTTTCTTTGTTATCAAGGTGACAACCCAGGACAGAATTATTAAGTAAATGAAAAAAAATACTGTAAGATATGTGTGCCTCTAGTGATTATGGATCAAAATGTATCCCCAGTAACTCTAGAAAGAGCATATTTGACTTGAGCTGCCTTGAAGTCACTCCCGATAGTCGCCGCCCATAGTCTGGTGTTGCCCTGACAATCCCCACTCACAGTGTTCAATGCGTCATGGCAACATCAGCAAAAGTTAGAGCGACCTGTAGTAGCCAGTGCTGAATGGACCTGTCCCACAGCAACAGTGGACAGAACTAGGACTTCCACTTGCGCGCATGCACGCACACACACACACACACACACATAGAAAGAGGGAGGGTAAAGCTAGAAGTGTCTCTTTTTAGAATCAAGAGGAAAAACAAACACATAAAACAGTAGGAAGGAGGGAAGTTTAATGAAAGGAGAATGAAGACTGTATGTGAGAGGAAGAAATGGAGGCAGGAAGGGAGGACAGAGTCAGAGGAGCCCCACAATGAGGCTCTTTGTGTAGCGAGGTCGGGGCTCCCCGGCCTACTTTCCTTCTCTTCCTCCTCACCCTGACTCACTCTCTTTCTTAACTTCCCCATCTTTCCGTCAACCCCTCCCTCTCTCAATACCATTCCTCCGTCTCTCCCAGTTGACAAGTCTGCAGAGTCATGCACACATAGCGGTCACCATCGAAGGGTGGCTACAGCTGGGCCCCAGCCAGAGTAACTGATTTAAAAGAGTTGACACCCTCTACTCCCCCCACCTCCTTCTGTCGCCGTATATATACCGTATGAATGCTCTGTCATTTTGTCTGCCTGCCAATGGGCCATAACACCTATTGAGTCAGACATGATACGAAAAATAGAGGGGATAAGGTTTACCATTTTTTCCTCCTCATCGTGCATTTATGTCATTCTGAATCTGTGTGTGTGTGTGGGGTGTGGGGGGTTGATGCCTATAAATAATCCAGAGTGGACTGCCGGGCCTAACTCGGACTTTCTCTCTGGCCACCAGGCATTTTCACAGCCCAGCTTGTGTTGAAGACTCAGCTAAGGACTAAAAGGCTGTAAGGGGTTGCTAGGCTGTACTGTGACCCAAATATAGACCCCATCCCACCGCAGCATACTCCTCCCCTCTTGCCTCAACACGGCCACCTAAAAAACAGTCTCCACTCTGCTCACATTTGAAGCCAAGCACGTCAACAGATACTATTTCCTGAAAGTTTGAAATAAATACATAAAAGGATGAAGTCAAATGTAAAGTTTGATTTATGTAACATGGGGCCTCAGAGCAAGAAGGTTCTGGTTTCAAGACCTGGCTGTGTCTGGGTTCAGGGTTTTTCTGTGTGGAGTTTGCGCGTGCGTGCGCCTTTTTTAAGGCAATGTCACCAGTCAGAATTTATCAGTTGAGTAAAAAGTTGAAACCTGCTTGCAAAGTCTGATAATTCAATAATTAAATCTGTTTAAATTCTGTATTATAATCCCCTGAAACTAATGTTGCTTCGAATGTGTCTGTGGCTGTATAGATCTTCAGTTACCAGTGACAGAGCCGGATATCAACAATCGCCTCGAGTCTCTGTGTCTGAGTATGACAGAGCACGCCTTGGGAGGTAACACACTTTTTAATTGATCTTAAACATTAAACCATAATTAATTTGCTTCTTTCTGTAAAATGTGTACACATGATTTTGTACACGATTGTAAGGGGTGGGGGGGTTCTCCCTGGGTCAGTGGTTACCAAACTATTAAAGTGCTTTATTTTTTTTCAGCTAATTTTGATAAGTGAGATTAACATTATGTGGAAAAATAGCCTATCCTCCAACTGAACAACTCCCATTTTTCTTTCAAAGAAGCTTCTGTAAAATAAAAATATATATAAAAAAAACCCAATATATATATATATAATTTAGTTGCTTTGAAATTAAAATATATATATTGGGAAACCAACAATGGTATCAGAAGTAGGATCTGGCTCTTCCAAGAACTTCTGTGGAGTTTTCAGTCCATCTGTCGGATTTGTGAATCATGTTCAGGCAAGGTCCCTTCAGTTGAACCTAACACTGATCTGAAGGCTGACTGGCCAATTCAAAGCCCCAGTCAATTATCCTGTTGTGTGAACAGATTAAGGTCTGGGGATCGGGCCCATCGATAACTCCAGACTTGTTGGAGCCCTACAATGGTTTTTCAGATGTGTTTGTGTCTGGCCAAGCAGGTCCAAAACTCGCCAAGTTTGTGATTTGACAGCGACTCTGGCAGCAGCTGAGGTGATTTCAGCTCAGGAGGGAAATAAAGTGGGAAAAATCAGAAGGGAGTAGTTTAGTTTAGTTGTGAATTTAATCCATATCAGTACATAAGTCCTGCTGTAGATAAAATCCCAGTTTATAAGCCAAGTTATTAGTTTTTCCTCTGCATTGTCTAGTAGTAATGCTAAATGAAACTGCAGGTTAAAGCAGGGACTTTTCGAGGCGAGATTTGTTGTATTCACAAATAACCATAAAGAAACGGTAAGTGGAATGTTTTCTCACCTCTCTTTTCTGGGAGGCCCCATCATAGTCCTGTTGCTTCAGGTTCACATACGTAGTGTGACTGTGGGCAGTCGGGTGATCTGACATCAAACTAAATCATAGCAACACTTTTCTTCCTCATTGGTTTTTCCATCCAAGTCGACATTCTAAACCTTCTTAAATTGGGAAATGATTTGCAGTTGGTAAGGGATCGCAGACATCTGATTGTTATTAGACCTATTTTGAGAAAGGTGACTTCATCACATTCGATGAAGTCAACTATAGACTACTACACATCCTGGAGATGTGTCATTTAGTAAGGACAGCACATTTTCATCAATACTTAGGAAAATATAAGGGGGCCCTTTGAACGTTTATCGACAATATTATGTGGTGAACATGGCCTTGATCAAGTCAGTCATTGGTGACCTGGTTTTTGCAGAATATTCACAAGTAAAGTGAATTTTAGCCTTCGTTAAGTTAAGTGCCAACTTTCCTCCATCGCAAAACTCTGCTGAAGTGAAGACAGTGGGCCTCAGTGCTCGGCATAGAAAGGTGGACAAGTGGTGCCTTGTGACTGTGTGTGTGCGCGTGTGTGCGCGTGTGTGTGTGTGTGTGTGTGTGTGTGTGTTTGTGTTTGTGTTTGTTAGGAGTCTGCTGTGTTTGTGTATTAGATTGAGAGCAGAACTAAGCAGCAGAAAGTGCGTTTAATTTCCAAAACTCTTCTTAATTACAGATTTTTCTTTTTCAAAACTGACTAAAGCAAATTGCTGTAAACTCAATGTTTCATGAATATGGGGAAAACTCAAGGTTTCATGAATATGAGGAATAGGATGTTGACAATTCGTTTCTATGTGTTTATTTGGGGGGGGGGGAAGTCTTAATTCACTTAACTGAACTTTTAGATAACAGTTTTTGACTGATCACTGTTCGCATAAACCTGCTGTGTTATGTGTTTTTAGTTATAACGCTCTTTCCTAGAGGAAATATGTATTATTTTAGGTTTCGTCTTGATTCAAGTCCATTTAGCTACTCTGGAAATGTAATTAGAGATTCCATTTTTTTGTCAAATCCAGTTTTCATGTCTGTTTGGCACTGTATTCAGGATCACAGTGTCATGTGTCCTTTACTGTGCTATTCAAAATAACAGCTTACGTTGACTCAAAACTGCTATTTGAGTATCATAATGGAGGTTTTTTTATTTGTGGTATAAAAATGTCCACTCGTGTGTAGCCTGAAGCATTTTCCTCTTCAGCCACACCAGAGGCAGCAGCTGATAGACTGTTGTTTTTCTCTGAAAGGCTCTATCTGTATTTTGACAGATGTGTTGTTCTCTAGCCATGACAGTGTAGGCCCCGGCCCCTCACTGTTCAACAGGTCAGAAAAGCTTCGGGCCTTCTTTTCAAACAGCTCATAGCACAGTAAGAAGACTGTTTCACGTCAAATCAGATGAGCTTTTATTCTTTCTGGGCTTATAATCAATTCTCGAACATTGTTAGGAAGATTGAAGTCATTGTTGATATGAGTTGAAATAGTATAGAATATGTTTGCTACAGAGACAAGGAGGGCCATAAAAGATTGCATTGCATTACAATACATTACTTCTACAAGATCAGCAATGTGTATACCAGTGTATTCCTGCTCAGGAAATCTGCTGCTCACCCAGCATGCACTGGGGGAACAATGGTGATAAGGGGAAAGTTAATATCAGGAATATGAGGTTGTTCTTAGCCCTTTCTCTTCTCACAGTCTTATCTTCATGTGGACCCTTGATTCTGACATTAATCTATTCTGTGGATTTTCTTGTCTTTGCTTCTCCTCCTTAGATGGTGCTGACCGCACATCAACAATATGAAATGAGGACTTGAGTGAGAGCAGCAGGACAGCGCAGGTTCACAAAGCTCTCCAACGGCAAGTCACCTCGAGGTCACCAGCCCTCCCGTCCCCCTCTCCCTGTAGCTAATGGTAGAGCTCAACCAAAGGACTGGGCGGGATCCAAGGAACACGGCCATCATCAAACGGCTAACAACAAGTTATCATATTGGCAATGTCCATTGGGTTGGAAAAAACACAGTTCCGGCTGCGCCAGTATGCTCACAGTCACCTGTACCTGGGTGAGGAGAGAGAGAAAAGCATGGAACCCGACCTGGACAATGTGTGAGCAGCGTTCACTCTGGGGAGTCCAGAAGCAGTACGGCAGTCCAGGAGGGAGACACCGGCCCGTGGATTAGGGCCACAGTGAGTCCCCTTCTCTCTCTCACAACCTCCGGTCGTTGCACGTTGACCACAACTGATGGAAAACTTCAAAATCAATAAGAGTACCTCAGACACAGAAATGAGACGAGACAAGTAGAACTACAAGGATGCAGAAGGAAGTTTTGGATTTCCCGGACTGTGTTCGGGAGGACAAAATGCTGTGAGAGTTTGGGAAGGCCTCTTCCTCAGTATCAGGTGGCAAAAAAAACAAAAAAAACATTTATTTCTGTTGTATGTATTTATTGTTTACATAATGATGCTACTTTCAAAGGGTACAGAGACATGTATGAATTTCAGGTATGAAATGTGTAATATGTACCACCTTTACATATAGATAGTAGCTGTCACGCTGGTTTACAACCAACCTGCATATTCTTCATTTTATCAGCCAGCAACAAAGACATGTTGTTGCTTCAATTACCAAAAGCGAAGGAAAGACGAGAGAGAGAGAGAGAGGGAAAGAGGTAGAGCAGAAATGGAAGAGGGATAAATGGCAGAAGATGGGGTGGGGAACGACACAGAAAGTAGGAGAAGAAAGAATCGAGCTGAAGTGACTCTGGAAAGGGAAGCGCATGTTCTAAAGAGAAAAGCGTCAGAGGCAGGACCTCTAATTGGCTGAAGATGGGAGCGAGGATGATGATGTCATGTTTAATCATATTGCAAGTCTGCTCAAAGTGTTGGAGGTGACTTTGGCACCAGTCAGTTAAACATTGTTTATCTGCAGCATGTACTGTATGAGCTCTTTGAATTTAAGAGCCTTTGTCGGCAAAATTCATGAAAACATAGGTTTTTGTACAAGTTATTGGGAGATTTTGGCAGGGCTGTGTCATTAGTGGGATCTGTCTGCATGTTCAGATACTTCTGTTCTGTTAGTCTTTTTTTTTTTTTTTTTTTCAAAGCAGGGCGATATGCTTAAGCTGCATGCTACGGCTAAGCGTCTTTCTCGGTAGAAAGGATGATTGTGAAATGTGTGAAGCAGAGGAAAAAATAGGAGGTCCATTTGGTTTGGTGTTGCTTAGACCATTGCAACATTGGAGAGATGACACTGTCAATCCATGAAGGGTAGTTTTCCCAGAGATTGTCTAATTTGTGCTTACTTCACCACCTACTGGCCATACGCAGTCATGGCAGTACAGACGCTGAAGTCCATGGACGCACTGGAACTGGGGAGATGCCAGCATTTTGTTAAAAAAGAATTAATAAGGAACATTTGGGGAATAAATCAGTGCTGGTTTAGTCTTGGCTGCAGAAGCTCCCTCCCCATGGCCTTTTTTCTGTTCAGTTTTTTTTCGGCTTTATGGAATATATTTCACCTTTTTTTATTTTGGAACCTCATGGTTATTCTGTGTCTTAATATTTATCCACAGTTTATTGTCTATGGAAAGCAGACTATATATGAATAGGTCTATATTGAAATAAGCTGATTAGGAAACTCCCTTCTGTGCCACTCTCCACCAAGCAGTTGTGCAGAGAGTCCAAACCCTGAATGATAATCATTGAGGGTTATTGATTTATTATTGTTTAGTTCATTCGTTAGTTTGTTGCAATTCTATTGTACTTCCTTTGTATTCTGCACTTGGTATAATAATATGACACACTAAAATCCAAAGATTCACGAGGAAAGCAACAGTTTGTTGCTTTGGAGTTGAATAAAACGAAATAGATCGAAGAGGTCAGAACACTCTCAATTTAAATTTCAGTGGACAGAAAAATGGTTGGGATGAAAACTCTCATGTTGGCTGAATCAACCACAGTGAAAGGACCACACCAGTGTTTGTGCATGTTTTAGCCCGCTTAAAAAAAAAAAAAAAAGAATCACCTGAAAATGAATGACCACACAATAGCAATTTGGACAAAATGATGAATCACTTTTTCCAAGTATGTTTCAGGATTATGCACTGATCAACCACTGTCTACCGACAAGTTTGGTCAAATACACAGATGTAAAACACTACAGTATACTCATTAGCAGTGATGTGTTCGGTGTGTGACCTGAATAAAAGGAGGTAAAACATGCAGAAATTCTGTTACGGTGCTTGGCTGGTGAATTTGTCTGGATCTGTGCACACGTTCACAGTCCATAGACACGCATACACCGCAGGGTATGTGTGTTGTTAGTTCTGCTGCCACGGCATTGAGTGCGCAATTTTTTTCGTCTTGTTTGAGGCGTCCTTGTTTTTGTTTTTTTAGTTTGAGTCTGTCGGAGCCGATCAGACGTCCTGTACGTTTGTGAACAAAGATAAAGATTCCACCAATGCTCAAATGTGACATGAACCCATCTTTGACATGTTTCTCTGATTTTCCTAATTGAGAGGCAGCATCAGGATCTCATAGTTTAGACTATTTGAGTGTCACTGCCATATGAATCAATACTTAAAGTAGATACAATTATTTATTCTTTTTTTTTTTTTTCATAATTTTTGCAGGGGTGATACTTTTACTCTTTAAGGTGTATTATTATTTAAAGTACCATATGTATTAACATGTTATGGCTGGTGACCATACATACATCTCAAATATTAACATAGTTATTGTTGACTTTGACTATTTCCTTTCGTTTTTTATGGCTGTTGTTGAATAATTATCTTGTTTGTATCTCTCATTGTCATGTCGAGACTGTTCATGTGAAGTTTTGGTGGCTGAATGCAGCTGAAAGCTGGAGTCGGTCTGTTCGATTCATGTTATATAGGTCACGTATGATGATCTGTCGGCTCACAAAACAGTGGTGCAGCATTTTTGTTGTTTTTATTTTTAGCAGGCCAGGATGTTGACTGCTCCATTCTGGGCCTTCCTAGATTAGGATTTAAGATTTGCAGTCTGATCTTATTGATGTGGGCATATTATCACCTAACTTTGTTATAGGTTGTATATGGGAGAGGCCTATAGGTTTCCACATGTGATACTGTAAGTGGTAAGACCTGCATTATTCTATATTTTTCTTTCGTGAGCAAATCCCATGTAAAAGCCAAAATCAAGTCAGTCCACTTCTCAGTACTTCCCATCTTCGTCCATGGTCCCGATTAATTTTAAAGAAGAATACAATTTTTTAGATACAGTCAATCTATTTACTAATCTATGATTATCAAACAAACAAGAAGTGGATGAATCTACACTTGGTTCTCTAGTTCTTGTGTTAGTAGTAATCAAACGTAGGAATTGGAATATTCTTTTAATCAGTTTGTGGAGAAACTCACAGTATAGAACTTGCTTATTCAATTCAATTGATGATTGTTTTTGGATGTTTATGGGATTTGTTTCGGTAAAGTATAAAAAACTTACCAGACTTGGCCTTTCAAATATTTTCCATCACCAAAATAGTATTTTTTTATTTTCTGTCACTATCACCTCTTGAGTTACGAAATGTATTGATACAAAGTTCAGGAGATCTATTTTAGTTTGGTATAAAAACACTAATTCTCACCTGTGCCACATTGTATAGGAATAGTGACAGTGATTAAATGATTGAAGTGATTTTATTTTTTCTGGATGAAGGAACAAAGCAAAGTCACATTTTTTGTGTTTAGAGTACAAATCAACACCACTGGCCACCAGTTTCCTCTCGACCCTGAAGCATATCTGGGTCATCTCAACATGGAACCTATAAGGGGTGCAGTGGTGAGTTTCATCTCTGATCATTACACGCCTCTTTAAACCAAATGCTTTGTTTTTATTTTTATTCTGCTCTGAATGCATATCGGCTCTACATGTGTCCAGGAATGCTTCTAACACTGTGCACAGTGCAGTATTAATGGTTAGGTTACACCTTGATATTCCAAAAAACATGTAATGTACTTTAACTCGAGACATATATGCTGTTTTGTATCTTTTATTTTTGTCATAGATTCTGCAATTTATTCAGTTAATGTCAATATGGGATGCCAAGCGTTTTCTTTTTTTTTTTGTAAATTCAGCTGCATCCATTCTGTAAAAGTGTTGGCGCTTGACTGTGCTCCTTTACTTCATTTAGTTTTATTCTATCAAAGAGCCGATGTCCTGTATTGACTGCAGGCTTACGTATATATTTGAAAAAAGAATATTGTATGTTTAATAATAAAAAACACAAAAAAGACAAAAAATTGCAGAAAAAAACAAAAAAGGGGAGAGATTGAAAAAAAGTGTAATTTATATTTTAAAATTGCATGCACAAGGCTGGGAAAGTCATATTTAGAATAACAAATGGCAGTGCCTTTTTTTTGTACTCGAGACATTTACCCAAAATGTAAATGGTTTTATATGAACTTTAATTTGTAATGTTACAGGATGAAACTAGCGAGAGCTGTGTCAGGTCATGTTCACGCTGCAGCTAAAAGTGTCCAAATTCAGATCTTCTCCCCTCACTTCTGTCTGATTGATGCATTTGCTTGGTGTGTGTAGAAAAACAAAATCTCCTCTAGTAACTTTCCTCATTGTGAAGCTGATCCATGGTCATGTGACCATATTGCTGATTCTGTTGTCACATTCACTGTGCCTTAATCCACTGATAGTTCAGTCTAGAACAAAATCCAACATGCATCTTGACTTTTTTGCTTTCTAAATTAATTGCTTGTTTTTTCAAATATTTCAGAACAGGGAAGAATAAGCATTACAAAGCCAAGATCGATGTTTTCAAGATATTTTGCTTAACCAGCATTTCAACCACGAAAGTGAACAGGAGCAATGGTTTGAGGAACATTAAGGAAGGGTTTTTCTACTTTCTGATTCAATATGTAGTAATTAATATTGAATATATATAACTGATAGAGCAGCATATACAGTAAACTGCTCCTTTATCCCATGTTTGTCAGGGATTGGAACTAAATTGAACAGAAATCATTGTGTTATTGTATTCGTGTTTGCCTTACACATGAAACTAATGCCTGACAATTTGATACAGAAAGATACTTTGATATATTTTAAAACATTAGGAAGCATAACAATTATAACAGAGATCAATACCTTGGGCCTGGTGAGACAATCCTCTCCTCATGGTCAGCGATTCCCAGATAACTGTTCACATTTTCAGATTTTCAAAGCTATCATCACAGTTTCACTCATTCTTTAGAATGATAACTTGAATGTATTCTGGAGTTTGAAACTTTTGTCACCAATCAAAGCAGCTTAATGTGTGATACTGATTTTTACTGCTTTCAACAACTAAATGTGAAAATAGAAGAACAAACTTCAATCTGAATTGAACATGAAGCGTGCAGTGTGAACGTGGTCTGTGGCGGTGAACCGCGTGATGACCGCCTGCGTTGTTTCTGTGCTCTGTAGGTACTTTTCAATGCTGATATGAAGTTATGAATTATTCTGGTCTGTACAAAAAGGTGTGAATGACTGTTGGACAGTGAGAATGAATGTGTGTGTGTGTTGGAAGTATGTTGAAGTGATTTTGTGTGTGTCTTGTTGTCATTTTGTCAGGACAAACCAGAATGCTGTGATTTGGCATGCCCCGTTATACATAAAAAAAGTTGTAACTCCTCCGGTGTGCGTGTGTGTGTCTGTATGATTCGATCTTGATAGTAAAACATTGGCTCTGTTTTTTTGAAAACAAAATGCTTTCATAAATTCATCACCGACATTCAGCTTTTGAACTATTTAAGTTCTGAATATTGTCAAAACAAGAATCTTTTACTAGAAATTATGCAAGTCACGGACTTGTCCTTAAACATCCTCCAACACTGGGTGGAGAATTGGCTAAGAGGCCTGCTCATCAGAGGGGTTAAAGGTCAGTTGAAATACTTGCAGGCTGGTCAACAAGCCGGGCTTTCCTCTGATTGTATACATAGGGAGGAGTTGGACTGTGAAAACAGATGTATGACATTTTTTGCTTGTTAAGGAAACTTGCATCTGCATCTTGAGTTTTGCAGAGTTGAACATGCTGAGGCCCAGTGCTGTGGGGTGAATGAAATACCTGAATATGATGATGACAAAACTGGGCCTGGATTTGCTGAGTCACGCTTCTTGTCAGACTTTCCAGAGCCCGATCGGCTCCACCTCTCTGCTGTTCACTCTGGGCTCAGGGTCAGATTAACCCTGTGAGGGCCCCGGTAGCAAAGAGGAGCTTTTTTTCTGGTTTGTTTCCCCTCCAGCAGAAGATTTTCTAAATTTCCTCCACAGTGCCTCTTAGAAAGATGCAGGCCAGAGTAATGGTAATTATTGCATTCATTTGGAGCGTAGACCATGGGCATAATATAAGACAATGTGCCCACCCACATGGGTGCAAGACATCTTTCTGACATCTCGTTGATAAAATGTTTTGACTTTAAGTAAAATTTTGAAATACATTGATGCTTATATGTATATATATATTATTACAAATACAAATACAATATATATATGTATGTATATATATATTGTATATTGTATTTGTATTTGTAATCCGACGCAGTGTGGAAGCCAGACTCTGGACATGTGCCAGGCCTCGTGGATCTCTCCAGCTATATTTATATATTGCAGGTTGAATTATTTCCCATTGTTTTATGGCTTCAAATACATACCGATCTGCCTCAGGGTTGAAACCAGTTACCATGGCTGACGTAAGTTATGTGTGACGTGAAAAATCACGCGGCCATCACCTCACATACATTAGAGATTTATTTTCTTTGTTTAAAAATTCTTTGAAATGAATGCCGTACTTAAAGTTAAAATGATGGTGAAGGGTCCGAAGAAACAGGTCGCCCCTTCTCAACAACGCCACAAAAACAACACCGGAGCCGTTTGATAACTATTATTTTTCCTCCAACACACACACACACACACACACACACACACAAAAGCACACACAAAAGCACACACACTCATACAAGTGTCCAGTCCACACAAAACTGTGTATAGGGACATTATGATGCATTGAAATTCACAAAAAAGTTTTTAATAAAACACACAAACACACATGCACTGCAGCACAGGGTCCTGCCTCATGACGGTTTTGGTTTTAATCAAGAGACGAGTTGGCACATAATGTAAATAAAGGCCAGGACTACCATCATACTTTGAATAAGGATAATAAGACTATTATTTTGAAATTACTGTTTTGATTTTGTTCTTTTACCTTCTGATATTTCTGACTTATCATTTTAGATATGTTATTAAAAGGTGAGCTTAAAGTTTGTAAACTGAGGTTTTGACAGTATTAAAGTGCTGTACATCACAAAAACAAGATCTACAAGATGATTAGCTGTTTAGTCTGTTAAATATCAGAAGTGCGTCAAACTGCTCGTGTGTTTTACCAGCAGATAACAACTTGAAGATGTCATTTAAATTACCACAACTAAGAAAACATCATTTTTCAGAAGGTGGGATTTAAATATGGTACATTGGCCTCTGTAACAACATACGTCAGTCTTTTTGAAGATTATGCACGTTACTGCAGTTTACATCCTCTAAGACTAATTGGTGTCCTCTACAGCAGCTGATGTAAAAAAAAAAAACTCATTTGTGATTTTATGTTCAACATGTACCCTGTGAGCATAGAACATACAGTTCCCATGAGAAAACTACAAGTGATGCATTGGGGGTTCTCACAGCCCTCTCCTCCAAAGTCATGTTTTCAGCTTTAAGTGTCTAAGCCCCTCTTTCCTCAACCCCTTGACCTGAACCAGTTAAATACATGTTCAAAAGGTAAATAAAACACTGAAAAGACAGAACGTGAGATCCTGCTTTCCTGACCAGTGATTTTTCTCCTGTAAAAACCTTTACTGTATTACAATGACAGTGGCTTATCATTGATTAACGAGCAGACACGAGGATCAAAAGGGGTAAAGTCTGTCGAAAGGGAAATAACATGTCAGTCAAGGCCGTCTGTCAACTCCACCCTTACAGAGGTATTGCTGGACACTATTGGCTGAAAACACGGTGAACAGAGTCGCTGCCTTTGGAGAGATGGACAACACATTCATACACTCACATGCACATTCACAGAAATTTAGCACGACGGCTTGTCCATGCAGGTGAAGGTAACCCGGGCAACAGGAGGAGAAAGAAGAGGAGGAGCTCCATCCTTCTCAGCTCCTGATCAACGTCAAAAACTCATCACGGGTTTTTGGATCTTCCCTGAAAACCCCCAACATGGTGCTGGTGACGGTTTTACTGTTCATCTTCTGAACGCCACGCATCACCATGCACATGTGACTGTGGAGAGAAAGGGAAGATAAAGGTAAATGACAGAAAGAATGGGGAGGTGAAGAGAAGGAGAAGCTGTAACTGAAAAGTAGAACATGAAAAACATAAGTAAGGAAAATAAAATAATGAGGGTAAAATATCATACAAAGTAAAGTACATACATGATGGGATGAATGAAGTGAAACCAAATGGGAATGAAATGGTAAAATTACAGAAACTGAAAACTGAAATTGAAATTTACAAACCGGTGTAAAAAGGAAAGAAGTGAATGAAAAGATGAAAGCGAAAAGAGTAAGAAGTGACAGATGTGATACTAAAAGGAATGATGTCAAACTACAAAGTTACACGACATCTAAAAACAAGAAATAAACCAGAGGTGAAAAGATAAGGAAGGGAGCAGATAAATCGTTTTATGGATGTAACGTACGTTGCCTCGATGACGACACCAACGCCGGTGGGCTGCAAGGCCTCAGTGATTGCCACAGCAATTTGTTTGGTCAACCTCTCCTGAACTGTGGATGCAAGGACACGAACATGAACCAGGTTAGATAGCACAAATAACATTTAAGCCAACAGGGGTATACATATATATACACACACATATATGTGTGTGTGTAATTATCTAGCTATACATAGCATGATTATATTAATGTATATAGACACACACTTCATTTCTCTGTACCTTGTAGTCGACGGCTATAGATTTCCACAATCCTGAAGGGAGAGAAAAGAAAAACACAATTGTTGATATTAATATTATTAATATCATACTTAATCCATTAATTGAAGTAAATCGACAAGTACAAGATAGTAAAAATGAAAAGAATGAAAATATAAATAAAGGAATAAAAGTGCTGCACTGAAAAGTATATTTAAGTGAAAAGAATTAACAGAAAAATGGTAAAGAAAACGTATTTATTATTTATTATAAAACAAAAAATGGCAAATAAAGGTTCTAAATATGAGGCGATGTCATTACTCTTCATTCAATTACTTACGCAGGACTAATTTGATAAGCGCCTGAGAGTCTTCATCTATTCAAACACTGCAAATACTTTTTTGTTGCTCTCTGCATTTTAGTGCCGTTCTTAAATATCAGCTTATCTAACATCTCATGAAGTGAGGTCACTCCTACGGACATTTCTTAAGAACAAACCTAAAGACCTGAAACCAAAATAAACATGAACAAGGACATTAAATAAGAGAAAGAATCTGTGATTTGAAATCTGTTGCCAGATTTGATGAGGGAACGGAAGTAAAATGAGCACATTTTCAGAAATGACCTACGACCCGTCGCTCTTCTCTGTGATCAAAACAACTTTGGACAAATTTGACCCCAGCCACCTCTTAGAAAATGTCACAGGACCACGTGGGTGGTGTGTGGAGTGTAGAGTGGCAGAACATACTGTGTGTATATATTGCACAATCAATATGCTACAGCTTTAAAGAAAAAAACGAGGTGGGTAAAGTTTTCACTATAATGATATTATCTTAACAGTTCCTTTATTCCATTACTTCTTCCATCATTCCAGCGACGTTAGCTGGTCAACCTAATTGTAGTTTTATTCGAGCTGCCGTTATTGGCTATTTGCTGCTTACTGATGCAGTTACTCTGTGGGGAGAGGAACGCTTGCATTTGCTTCATGCAGTCCGCAACTTCTCAAAACACTGTGTTATAAGAGGAGGTTTTCATTTGAATGATTATTGGATGCATCTCCATGTACGCGCAAACTGAGTCTTTCAGTGTTTAAACCAAATCTGAGATATCATTGTTGTGAATACATAATCATTATTACTGATAGGAATGATATTTAAATGTCATCTTGTCCAATTGCATCAAGCAGGACAGAAGTCCAATGGTGCAACAGTGGTTTTTAATTTGTACTACTAATTGTGTAGATTGATGTGAATAGGTTAGATGTTCTCATCACAGTCTCAATCTGTATGTGTGTGTGTGTATGTGTGTGGGTCCAGCTCTGTGTTAGTAAGGGGTGTTAGTGAGATAAGCCTGAAGGTATTGGGGTCAGTGGGATCAGATTCCACACTCGTACACACATACACAAGTTTTAATAATCAGCTTAAACACACACATGCAAAAACACACACAGACACACACACACACACACACACGCCTGCACGCACACATCAGAGGGGGTAAACGTACTCACCTGGCCAGCTTGCTGAGGCCCAGAACTCTCTTGTTGGGGAGGTAACCAATGTGAACCTGCACATAGAAAAAAAACTCAGCATCAAATACTAATACTTTTCTTTTCCTGCAAGAAAAAACATCTGCCAATGATTACACTGATATTGCTGTGGGCGGGCGGGCGGGCGGGGGCTGGATCCAGCAGGAAACAATGCAGTGAACATAATGTTAGAAAACCACACTGTCTCAGCAGACGTGGGGCTGCGTCAGTTCATTTTTTTTTTATTCGTGCAAGGACATGCACGCATGCTGTACAATTACAACTGATCAATTTAATCTGCAGCCTTTCAGCCAGCACAAGAGCCTTTTAAATACATTATAGTGCACACGATGCCTGCAGTATTTAGTTACATAGAGAATAAAATGTTTTTGAATGTGACCCACCATGAACATCAGGCTTGCACAACGTAATGAAACCAAATAGACAACAAAACAAAATCGGAAGAGGAGGGCAGAACAGGTGGATGAGCAACAGGCGAGAGGAGGAGTGCAAGATGGAGCCATCAGCGGGAGAATTACAGCTGTGGATAGCTGCAGGCCCTAATTCTCTCACAAACACACATACAGCATGTTCACTCCAAATGTCAAATGCAATTTCTTGACAGGACGAGAGAAAGGGCAGCTGCAACAAGCGTGCAAATATCCATTTTCTTCCAATTTCTTTCTTTTCTCCCTCTCCGCTGTAGCAGCCTGATACATCGACATCAAACAGACAGCGACTGCCACTTCACTTATCTGTTCACATTTACTGCCACACGCTGTGACTGATAACGGGGCCAGGTTTTTTTGGTTTTTTTTACAAAAAGAAAAGAAAGGAAGAGTGGAGGTTATAGAGTATCTTACAAACATACGTAAGGGTTTAGTTTTCTGGTCCATTCAACAGTCATGTCATCAGCATCTTCTCCACTGAATGGCTACCCACAGGACCAAATGGCACGTCACATATTTGATCATATAGACATGGAAACATTCAGCCAATATCTATATTTGTGTAATATTAACCCCAGGAGCTAGTGGAGACCAAATCGGAGGCAAAAGGGAGAGCAAATAATTGACACTAATGCTGCTCTATGTTAGGGCTGTGTGTCTGCCCTGCTTCCTGACCCAAATACATCACTGAAAACTGAATTTCAAGGTCCTGTGTTTTCCAGATCATTTTACTGGATACTTTCCTCTTAGTCAAAATGTATCTGGTATTTAGTGGTAACTTACAAGGATCTTGTGTTGTGATCTTTGTGCTGATTATAAGGAAATTGTTACTGGCTACAGTTATAGAAACAATAATTGTTCTCAATTTTAAGCTTTTATGAACACAATTACATGGTGAGGTTTATTTCATAAATGTTATTGAACATTATCCATGCATAGACGGAACAATGAATCACACTGATTCACTTATATTACATGCATGGTCCGTGGAAAAAATGGTTCAAATATAGTAATGAATATTATTGGCAGTGGCATGTATTGCATGGAGTTCTATTTGATTTGTGACTCGTCAGTAAGTAAGGAGTTACCACAACAGCTCTTAACTAAAAATAAGTAGGTAACTCAGCTAATATGCAGCATCAATGTCAATAAATATTAAATGTTAAAGAAAAGTCAGAAGCCAGAAGCAGAAGAACTTTCAGTTAAGGCTTATCATGAAGATAAGACCCAATGTGTTTTTAAATGTATTTCCCTTTTTCTAAAGTTGATATAAACTGATCTTGTTTGGCAGCTATTGAAACAAGAAGCCACTGGCTACCTTGCACACTGTCTAATCAACAGGAGGAGAGAGATGAGGAGGAAGAAGAGGAAGACGAGGAGGTCTTTATAGACAGGGACAGACTGATGACAGAGCCTGAATAAAAGGCAATGTGAGTGGAGGAGGTGTTTAGGGATATGAACAGCCACCTGATGGCCACACTCACACAAACACACAGTGTCATACACACCAACACACAAAGTGTGGCAAGTGTGTGTGATTCACTGCTGTCAACGGAGCCCATTTATACCGTCGGAAAAGGTTCAGCTGCCAGTCCCCATTGTCTCAAACGACATGCACCTGCAGGCAAGGATGGAGGAATAAAGGAAGCAGAGGAAGAAAAAGGCAGAAAGAGAAAAGGGGCCAATCAGGCTTGAGTGGAGAGTAACGATGTCAAAGCGGCAGGAAGGAGGTTTTAAAAGCAAAAACAAATGTGGTATAAACAGATCTCAGCTAATCTGATTGTTTCTCTTGTTCTTTCTGTCTCTGCTGCTCAGACCAGCGACCTCCAGATGCACGACCGCGAGAATTGTTTTCCAAGATACTCATCTCGTACCATGTTGGGCACCATGTCGAAAAGGAATGGACCACAATGAACATTTCACAGACATATCAGTATCTGCATTCATGTTTGCTGAATGCTTCAATATGAAACATCCCAGACCATATTTTTGTTTTCATTTAAAGTTGTGAAATAAAAAAGTAATGTAAGTCGTGTAATCAAGCTGACAATTGGTTAAGTTAAAAAGAGCATCGTAGAAACATTTCATTTGATTTAATGTATTCATCCGCTGGTATGTCAGCATAGGTAAAATGTTACTCCCTAATATTGGCATCAGCCTCCAAATGCCCGTATTGGTTGGGCTTCAATACAATCAAAAACAAATCATGTCATATATATATATATATAACCGAAATAAAACTGTCCAGTAACCACTGGAGTTCAGTCACTAGACCCATCTATTAGACTTTATCTTTTATTGCAATCTTTATTATTAGTGTTTTTTTCCCCGCTGGTGTGTCTTCTTGTCATCGGTTGCTTATTTCTGGCATGTTTACTGTAGATTATTTTATCCTATTTGGTTTAGTTTATAAATTAAGTACAGTCGTTGAGTGGACTGTCTGCCTCACATGTTTTAAACGCACTTTTTGTGCTTTTACACTTTTAGTGTTGCTCCATTTATAAAAAAAATCTGAAATGGGAAAATGCTTGTGTCAATGAATAACTCACTGGATAAAAGAATCAAGAACCCTAAATACATCACCAGAAATCCAAAGATGTTCAGTTCATATGGATTTAAAAAAGAAATAAGATTAAGTACATTTATTCATTTGATGTGTGTGTGCGCGCCGCTCTCACCCTGCCGAAAATGGGTACCAGGTGATGTTCACACATGGAGAACATGTCGATGTCTTTGACGATCACCATCTCATCGTGGTCTTCGTCGAAGATGGCGTCATTGAGTACGTCTGCGAGAAAAGTAAAAACAGGAGGCGAGAAATGAAAAGGAAAACCCTGGGAACAGGTTCGCTTTTTGGTTGACAGAGTCATACACTTTCTCTCTTTGCATTCATTCATTTAATCATTTGATGTCACCCACCATTGTCATGAAAAGCAACTGCTTATTCAATGCAATGGTTACCTGTCAATCATCTTCCTACAGATAGTAAGGAAGTTGTTTGTGTGTGGTTGTGTCCTTATTTTATGACTTCACCAGTGTTTATCTTTGTATGCACACGTTTTTTTTCTTCAAATGTGGATAAAACATCACTGTCTCTCGCCCCATGGACAGACACCACCAGACTCCTCCCACAGCCACGTCAGAGGCTGCCCGGTTCACCTCGACCGCTCTCTTTATGGTCGACGCCGGTGTTTCTTTACAGCAAACACCGTCATCTAATTATAGCTCTGCTCCAGTTCATTGCTTCCTGCTGTCGCTTTATTGCATTTTTCGGGGCTCGGTAAACCGCTCTATCAGTTTGTGACGACGTAGACGCCTCTTGCTCTCGCTGTGGCACTTTTTAATTTCCTGACTCGCTATCTGCTGGAAGAAGAGGGAGCCAGGGGAAGGGGGTTCAGCCGACAGCAGAGTGCAGGCAGACTTGTTGCTTCACACTTTGCTGCTTATTGCACGCCTGTGTGTTTGTGTGTAAACAGGGTAGCGGGTAGTCTGCGTTTGCAGCACACGGATGAGATGAACACACTGAGATGCTCTTCGTGTCAGACAAGTCCATTTTAAGGATCATGCATCACCATGACGATTTTTAGTTGTCGTCTTATTTTCTGCAGCTGAAGCAGTCAGCTGGCTTCTGCTCTGCATGTGAAGCTTGGTCAACGGAGAAAGAATGGATTTTATTCAAATATCCTCTGACATGTGGAAGCAATAATCTATGTCACAATGATGTTTACTCCTCTTTTGGAACATAGGAATGTTTGCAGAACAGGACATCAAAAAAACTAGAACTGGAAGAAAATATGATGGCCTCCCCTTTCTGCGCAATGTACTATGGTCGTAGAAGCAACCAAAACAAGAAGAATCGATGCCAACATATTCAAAACTACATAAACTCATCCGCATATATCATGGTCATCTAAATGTATCGTCTCACTACAGTCAGTAGGTTTCAAGCTCTAAATAACAGGAATGTCTTTTTTCTTTTCTTTCTTTTGTGGCACAATCAAATATTAGAGTCAGAGATTAACCTAATTAACAAGATTAATTAACTAATCACCAACAGCTTGGTGGTGAAAAGAGGTAATCCCTATCCACAAGCTCTGTAACCGCAAAAAACATTTTTATCACCAACTCCGTAATGTGGGACCACAGAGATGTTGCTAAACAGAATTATGACAGGCCACGATGCCTAAATAACATACATTGATTTGCTTAAAGGGAAACTCCAAGAAAGCACCTAAAATACCTTTTGTCTGAGTTGAAGTTAGGGGCTGATTATTCTCAGGCATGGAGTCGCCAGTGTCTGTGTAGATATTGACAAGTCATACTGAATCTAAAATCGTGTCGGTGAATTCAATTCAGTCCCAAAATTGGGACTGAATCAGGACTTGGAGATGTGCCATTTCGGTGCTACCATGTCACGCTGTGGTGACGACTGAAAACCTGTTGGATAGTTCCATCCCTCCTAACTCCCTCTCTCTCTACCTGAAGGTAGAAACATTCATTCAACCATAAGTAAATAAAGAGCAGCAGCTGGTGAGGACAGTCGGTTCAGACGGGTCACAGGGAAAAAAAAAAGGTGGGTATCAGGTATTGACAGCGTTACTCATCATCAGCGCCGCGTTCAAAAGAGATGCCCCCTCTGTGTACGTGTGTATGTGCGTATGAAGCAGGAAACGGTGCGGTGAATGACCACATAAGGTTATTCATTCATTGTTCTTACAGCTAGATCTATACATGTGTGTGTCACTCAGTCACTCACACACATTTACTACACATAGTCTTAACCCTGGGCGTGCCATGACAATTTCTCATTCAGTCAACAACTGAGATCTGGAACACCGATACTGCTAGAAAGAAGTCACATTATCCAGTAATAATCATGTCAATATCACCGAATACAAGCTTGGCAAGAACATTAGTCTGTGGCAAACTTTAGGTTGCATTCCAGGATTATTGCCTGCCCCCGCCTGATGAATTGCTGCACAACTTCTCCTCGTTACTGTTTTGCTGCTCATGTGCTCTACAACAAGCGGATTTCAGGCTCACGTTGCGATGAATGGTGTCACCTACCAATGACGTCTAAGATTGCTGGACCCTGTTTAACTCTCAGCCATGGAAATAATGTTCAACTGTTGCCCTTGTTACCCCAATACACACTTTCATCGGTTAAATATGTTTCTATACAGCCAGAAAAACAACTCAAACAACTCCATGAGAGCTATCTCTCGGAAATGCCACTAGATCACTGTATGTGATTTCATATAGGAATAATACATGATGTGGTAAGGACCCCGCTAAAACCGTTTCCAGGCAAAATCTTAAATACTGATGAGTAATTTCAATAACACTGTTATTGTTTTCAATTTTGTTTTAGCGTTATTGACTTACAGTGTTTTTACCCATTTAACATGTTTACTATATACATTTTTTTTATTAAAAAAATAATAATTTAGGAGAATGTAAGTAGCTTATGGTACCAACCCTCCTAACAATTCCAACATACTCACATATACCTGTGCATGATAACCTCACGTGCCCACACAAGAACAATGAGCCTTCTTGACCTTACATTTCGAGGTCTACCGTGCACAGTTTTCCCAGGATGATCTTTATATCCAGAAAGGATTTGCTGATTGTTCCACGTGCAGTGCGTCCATTCTGGATTACTTGTCTCCATGTGCCGGCAAAGGTGTCATAACATGACAATGCAGGCTTCTCACTGAGACACAGCCAAAGCAGTGTCGTAGCCATGAAATGACCATATCAAAGCTCGCTGCGCTACAGTCGCTGGCGAGGAGAGCGCACAGGACGCACGGACTTTTACGCACGGAAATACCGGGTCAAAACACAGCTATGCTGAGTAGATGTGCAAATCGAGTTTGCAAACCCTATGACTCATTACTTATTAGTAAAGGCTCTTTAACACTTGGGGACTTTGAAAGATGTGATTTATCCAGCGAACGCGCAAATCCACATCATCGTCTTCTAAGCTCCAGCTGATTTGGACACGGGTAAATCTTGTCACCTGGGGCTAAATGACGCAATCGAGCGCAGTTTGTGTAATCAGCGTCAAATTCTAGGCGTGTAGGCGCTTGTTGCAATGTCAAATAGGACAACGCGGACTTTTACGCACGCCGACATGTCAATCAAACCGTACAGCGCAGTGTGCTGATGGGCTATGTGTGCACATGAGATTAAGTGGACCCATGAGCTACGTGCACGCACACAGCACACCCGCGCACGTGTGAGCACATGGATTTAAGCTCTGCACACTTCCACTTTAAGTTCGAAGCCTAGGGGATTTCTTTCCACTTTCCCATAAATCAAAGGGGAGGCTCCTGCGGCAACCAATCAGCAGACGGGCTGAGCACCCCCACTGCCTAACCTGAACAACACACATTCGATCTACGTCATTACCATAGCCTGTCACCCGCTGATTACAGGTGAGAGATGCATCGGGTATATGTAAACCTGGTGCAGGCAACAAAGCCACAAGAATGTTCTCGGGACCAAAGACAAATCGCCATCTTTTAACTGGGTGCCTCAGGATTCTTTTCTCACTACACTGCATTCCTGCCTTAGACATTACAGCTTCTTAACATTGCCCCCACCACCAAACTACCTCCAGATGGAACTCTGGAGGAGGCAGAGAAACACGAGGCCCATCGTGCCGTGGCGTGGAGAACCAACACATACGGAAGTGACACCGCGTGTCCAAAGACATCCAAGTGTTTTTTGGATTCAGCCAAACATCTGCGCGACTCCGCAACGCCTGGATCAAAAAAAAGGCTGGAATGTTAGGCAGACGATGGGGAGCGGGTTTTGACGGCTGCACGTTCCTGTGACAGCCGTCAGCTGCTCTGACAGCTCTGACAGGGCACAACCAGCAACTCTCCCTCAAAAAAACAAACAAAAAAAAAAACATTTTTTTTTTACCCATTTGAGCTGTATTTCGGACCACACAAACAGACAGACCAAGCGCAGAAGACGCACAATGGCATGCATATGTAGGAGGAGGCACTTTTACTTGAGGGTGGCTGATCACAAAGCGGCTCTCGCTGTGGTGTATCTGAGCAGGGTGACATGTCAATCTCTCCATTCCTGCTCCATCACGTCCCAGTTGTATCATTACAAATCCGGGGGAGATGTCTGACTTCGAATAGCATGTTTTGTCCAACTATCAGTCCTACATAATTAGCTTACAAATCATAAGAGGTCATATGAGAAAAGCAGAAAATGGTCATGTTAATAACAACGGGAACGAAGAAATGACAACGGACAAACAGTTTCATCCATTATCAAAATAGATTAAATCCATAACCACCCGCTAATCGTTTCAGCTCCACAAGACAGTAGGATATTTCAATTTCTAACAGAGCAGCAATACATAACAACAATAAATAAAGTCGTTTAGGGTATGTTGAAGCGAGCCGACACTGAATGTATGACACTGATGAAAATAGAATATTCGTGGAAGATGAAATGAATCCTAAAGGTGAAAATCTGGCAAGTTCAAGAGGGGAAATTCTTTCTTATATTCTTGCACCACTGCGTCTAACTCATACTTATCGGGTTTGATGTGCATACTTGTAATTTGACGGGGGATAACAAAACAAAAGGTCCGTGTTTGGCATTTATTTAATGTTCTCGCTTACTCGAAATGCAGCATTTGCCCCACATAATTTAAAACGCCACGATGAAAAGTGCTGTTATTCAAACAATGTACTGTGCTGTGCAACCTGTACTGGGTTACAGGTTATCACTTCTAAAATCTCTAATGTATGAAGTGAACTTAACAATATCATCATACATATCAACTACCTATAATGGTCGGAGCGTCTCACATTCTAATGATAAGCATTTACAATATGATCATTACTGTGTGAGCAGGCTTGAGATGCAGGAGCCAATGTCAATAATAACCACTTAACTCGGTAGTTTCGTCTATAACAACATTTTATCCCTTCCGTTTGGCAAACCCAAATGAATGGGCTAAAATGAAATTGCTGAACTGCAGTACCACAGCGATACAAATAGAATGTAACGGTAAAGAGTTCTAAAAGAATGAACTTAATTAAGATGGAAAGCCTCAATCCCATCAACTCAAAGAAGTGAGTTTTGGATGCGTTTACTCTCCTCACTTGGTGCTGCCACTTGTTGAACACACGACAAATCCCTGCGGCTCTGAGCGGCTTTGGGGATTGGAACACTCACCTATAATTTTCTCCTGGTAGCCCTTGGTGAAGAACTGCATGGCCGTGGCGGCCCTCCAGGGGGTCTTGAGGAGTCCCTGGCGCTGCGGGTCCTCCCCGAGCCCCCGCAGTATGGTGGTGTAGGCTGCGGCCAGGGACGGCAGGCTCATCTCGTTGTCCTCCACGCTCCTGGTGCGCTCCTCCCTCCAGCTCTCCATCACCGAGCTGGAACCGGCGCCCGGAGCCTGCGCGGCGGGGGCGCGCCCGGTGCCGCCGCCCGGGCGCTTCACCATCTCGTCACAGTGTCCGTTGGGCACGGAGGCACCGTCCCCGGAGTCCTTCTTGTCGTTGGGAGCTGCGTACTGCGTCTGCTTGGAGTTGTCCATCACTTCTGCTCCGCCTGGTAGTCAGCTGAGCACTTGTTGCACACCGTTTGTTTCGATTGCTCGCTGGCTGGTTCCAGGTGAACGGCTGTCTGCGCGCAGCCTCCTGCGCGCTCCTCCTTTATAAAGTGGGGTAATCCAGGGGGAGCTCCTATTGGCCGCTCGGCTCCAGAGGGAGGTCTCCCCTCTTTGACTCTCCTCGGATGGATCGCGATCCTGAAGATGCAGGAACAGGGTCACACGCACACCAATTACCGAAAAAAAACTTCAGTGTGAGCACATGTTAAGGAGGGAATTAAAGACCTGTACAATGTGAGCAAAGAAGTTCACATAGTTGGGGTTCCACTTGTGAAGTAACACTGATTAAAACAAACTGTGAGACAGTAAAGGCTAAACACATTCACATTTATTCAAACGTAAAAACATGGTGAAGGGAATTCCCTTCCAAGATTATAATAGCAATAATTCAGGAGACAAAGCCAAGCCTAACCCATTTTGAATAATGTAATGAGTAAATGAATCCCCTAGCATTGAAAGGGCTTTACATATTTGGATTGCCTCAAAACTGACATTTAACATATGTGAAAGATAAAATGTTACTGTGATGCCATGATGGATTTTTTTCACACCAGTTGAGCACAAGAACCAGCCGCATTTGAGAAAAGAAAAGACGGAAATGTTTAATTTTTGTTAAACGCAAACGCTGACAGTTTGGAAGAGGGATCCAAAGACTTTTTCTTCTTGGAACCATTTTCCTCTGCTTCCAACTGTTCGTTTTCATTTTCCATATCCTCTACTGCCCTTTTCCTTTTCTTCAGATCTGCTGCATCTCCAGTCTGGCCTTTTGCTCGTTCTGTCCACGACTAAACAATTAACAAAAAGGACATGAAATACACATGTTAATTACTGAACAGGAAGTCAATTACATTCGTTTCGTCTCCATCCAGGCACCAACCACCTACAGGAAGATGACTAAACACACGCATGGACACTCAGGCCAAATCAGCCTGAAATTGCATCCTGTCATGTATAATCACTATAGACAGGCTGCATCTCTTTGGCCTGCTGGCTCTTTTCCTCCTCATGCTTTTATTTATATATATATATATATATATATATAAATATATATATTTTTTTGTGCCTTTCACTCCCCCTGCCGAGACAAAAGGAAGCACTTTCCTGGATGTAATGGAGCTGGAATGAATCATCAGGCCTGGTGAGTGTACACAGGCCGCTCGCGCACACACACACGCACACACGCGCACACACACACGCACACACGCGCACACAAACACTCTTCACTTACAGCATAAGTCCTTATTGTTATAGTTAATAAGTAATGCAATTCTCCAGGAAATTAATGCGTATATAAATATATGAATACAAGTCATTCAAATGTGTGTGTGTCTGTTTGTGAGTTTGTGTTCTATAGTATGAACCTAGTAGGCCTATTTAGAGAAGTGTTTCGGAAGTCACCATGGTAAAACATTGAGTATGAACTAAAACAGATTGAAACAGCTTTAAGCCATGATGCTGCACAAACATGGAGCCAATTTCCCCCTATGGTTACAAATGTTTCCCTGTAAACTGACCCACTCGGTGTCTTTCAATCAGGATTATCATAAGATCAATGCTTTGTGCCCTCACTGCCGAAACGCACTGGACAGGGTTCCCAGGCAACAGGCCTCCATCCCCCATCTGGTTCACATCCACTTCCTCTGTTCTTTATTTCCGTCGAGTGTCATTCAGCTTTGGGCTGATAGTCTTGATGTATGCAGGGTCAGAACCAGGCGACCATATAAACCCATAGATTGACATCCATTAGCACTCAGGAGGATGAGAGGATGAGGTGTGTTATTACCAACATAAGCGGCCTCATTTATTCACCTACCGAATATCCCCGGCTAACATCCTTAATAAAAGCGCCTTTTGGTGGTGTGCTCATTAGTGTTTGTGGTAGAATAAAGGTATTCAACAGGTGGGGCTTTAGATCAACTTAAAAATAGGTCATCTGGTGTGTCTTAGGGCAGGGGCTAGTGAATCTATGGCAGATATTCATTCTCGTTTCCCAGAGTTAATTGATGGGTTGCACATGTCAATTTGCTTTTCAGACCAAACTAGAACACATACACATTAACAGAATACAGTTCCATTTTTGAGTATTGTTTAAAAACAAAACCAATCCTACATTTGTTTTAAGGGAAAAAATGGAGAATGGTTGAATCAAAACATAAAGTGTAAATGTCTGTCTTAATTGATCAAACAAAAAGTTATGTTGTTAAATTTGGCTGTGCAATATAATTAGTTAGATGCCAGTTAAACAAAATTAATATTTCTATCATGGAAATAAAAATAGGGGTAGAGTCAGCGATGTGATGCTAATTTATTTTTTTTTGTTCTGGGTTCATCTAAGTATTCTCTCATTCGCTTTGTCATCGTATAATTAATTATTGTTTCTTCCTGAGACATACATTTACAGGTTTTTCAAAATATAAAGCAACTCATTATAACCCAAACCCTCCACTTGGAACCTTGAACCCAATTTTTTATTTATTTTTTTCTTACCAGTCGCTCCCCAGCCGACATCGTCCTGAAGCGTCCCATTGCCTCTTTGATGACATCCGTCTCCTCCATGTCAGGGTGGTCAGCTATGATGCTCTTCCTGTTCTCCACCAGCCATAGCTGGAAGCCAGTCTTTGGCCTTAAGTAGAAACAAAATATATATATTTCAATGAAGCCCTTTCATCAGCTCAAGTTGATATGTACCCTTTTCATCAACAATGAACTCCCTTTGATTATTGTTGCGTAGATGACAAATACATTCTTGAATCTTGAATCACCGGTATATGAAATTCATTTTTTTACCTATTATTTTCTGTACTATCTGTCAGAGAAGCTGAACACTGGACATCTGGTTGTTTCTGTTGATCTGACACCAGCGCTGTGTTCTCGGCAGTCTTCTTATTGGCTGCTTTTGTACCAGTCATCTGGAGCAAAGTGGACTGAGTCTAAAAAAAAAAGCATCGTTAGGGTTCCATGATGAATAAATGTCGCCACATTGATACTCAGGGCTGCTATGCTTAACATTCATAGTGCAACCTCAAGTGTCCATTCATTTTCCAAGGTTTCCTCATCTTTCTTAGAGTTACATTTGAGACGCCTTACCTTTTACAGTGCTGCAATATGACAAGCAAAGTATGGCTAAGCTCAAAATTATATTTAGAATAATTATTCATTTGTTGCTAAACGAGTATTCTTGAGCTACCAGAGGAGTGGTGATAACGATACCTTTGACTTGGATCTGGGGGCCAGTGGTCGAAGGACAGGATTTTTGCTGGGCTTCCCTGCAGATACGCCGACTGGGGACGACTTCCTGCCGGAGGCCATGTTGTCCAGGATGTTAGTCACTCGAGGCTGACCAGACGAAGCCGAAGATTTACCTGTTCCAAGGACCTGGGAATATCCCATTAACACTGAGTTTTAATCAATAGACTTAATGCGTACTCCAAGCTTTCTGCAGAGTTAACTGTGTAGACACATTTAAGACTATAAAATGCCCACACACAATGCAGTTTATTAACTGCTTGATAACTTTAATGAACAACGTATTGAATCATTATTACTGTCACATATTCCTTGATATTTCCCAGTAGTACATTAGAATAATTCAAAGGTAATATGTTTGTTAGACACAGCCTGGACCTGGTTAAACTGCAGGTTTGGAAAAAACATTGAAACCTTTTGGAAGTAACTTAAATATGTACAGCAGGCTGTTCAAAATGTAAGAGCTTTATAATGACATTTGATACTTTTTATTGCCTACAAATAAGGTTGTCATCTAAATAAGGCTCCGGTCAAAATACCATGGGTCCTTACCTTGAACGGATTTGCACGTCCTACTTTGTCAACTGAAAAACAAAAAGTAAGAAAGAGGTGCACATTCAGAAGCAAATCCTTTTAGTAATGCCTCTGCTTTACAGGGGCATACTGGGGAAAAACAACTATATATTACTATACTGAGGAGCTACTATGGACCTCAAGATTACATTCATTGTTCTCTAAAAAAATATGTCAATGCCTTTGTAAAGCACATTGTCATATTCAGAATGGTGCTATATAAGTAACGGATGTTTACTTACTTTGTGTAAGAGATGGCATCACAGGTGAACCTGCTTCTTTAGCAAACGGATTCACACCTACGTGATAAGAAACATTAAGCACATGAGTTGTGTTGGCAGGTATCCGACATCTTATTCTACAAAGAACAGACAGTACAGTACAGTGTAAATGCTTGTATGCAAGGCACATTGGAATCTCACTAATCATGCCTATGAATCATGGGGGCATTTGATCTGCACCAAAAACGGAACCCACACACACAGTCAAAGTCACAAAGAGCTACGTTCATTGGACAACATGAGGTGACCTGCACAGCACTTTGCATATGCAAC
Organism: Colistium nudipinnis; assembly: GCA_016785305.1. Taxonomy (NCBI): domain Eukaryota; kingdom Metazoa; phylum Chordata; class Actinopteri; order Pleuronectiformes; family Rhombosoleidae; genus Colistium; species Colistium nudipinnis. The sequence continues at coordinate 2,443,099 of JAFBJU010000879.1, forward strand.
GAGCTGAAGAAAGAGTTGCAACTGACGTTTTTGGTTTTCCGTTTTCTCCATCTCCAGTCCATCCTCTTCCTCACCAAGCTCTTCTCCTTGCTCCTCTTCGTCTTCCTGACTATGTATGTTGCCGTGATGTCTTCCTGTGACTGTACTCTGGTTATACCTGTCCAGAAAAGACACATGGGTATTACAGTCTTCCCTTCTATTCGATCACAACAGTTTTAAGAGAGGAAAAAAGAGAAGGGCACTTTTATTTATTTTTTTACAAGGTCCAGTTGTTTCTTATCTGCCACCACTTCCAAACCTCAAAGTGATGTGTAGTGTCTGAATCATTTGCAAAACATATGTATGTATTGACTTAGTGACCTAGGTGCAGGGCATAGTCTGAAGGTCAAAGCGGACCAGCAGTGGAATGTAGTTTGGGGCACTCCATTCCTCAGAAAGATAACAAGAAAAAAATGTATGGGACAACTGTGGAATATAGCTTCCGGCCTCTTATAACTTACAAAGGTCAAAGTTTTACCAGATGGAAAAGAGATGGTTTGGGTCCCAAGGAAATTCTGTGAAAGGCATAAAACCGTGTGTCTAACTTCATTAGGAGAGAAACATTCAGCTTCACGTCCTCCCAGGCTATCCACGGCAAGTCTGTACAATGCTGTTACTTTGTTATAATAAACGTTTTGTTAACCAAGTCAGTGTCAGCGGCATTTTCCTTCATCATCTACACATCAACAAAGACTAAGAAACAAGAGATTTTTTTTTTTTTACCCAGACGGCTGCCTGATGCTGGAATATTCTTGCTCATCTTCCTGCTGCTCTGGCCCTTCTTCCTGGACCTGGTTTGCTTTCTCCAAGGCGATCTCACTGAGCCGCTGGGCGAGGGCCATGCGTCTGGATCGGGACGCATAACGAATGGCCAGAGGCACCACGTTGTGAGTCATCAGCTCTGCCAGCTCGACAGAGCGGAACTCCCTCTCCAGCTTACAAGACAACTGGGAAAAAAAACATTGAGAACGATTCAATCGGGAGATCACGCAGGGACACAATATCAAGTGGGATCCCATATGATGTCCAATATCACGGCTCCGATACGTACTGCAAACATTTTCATGAGCAGCTCCTGTTGCTCCTTCTGGGAGTTACTCTGTCCATCCTCATCTATCTCGTAGCCGCTGGAGGACAGGAAGCTGTAGTGGTTGTGGAAGAGGACTGAACGCCAGTACTGCTCCTGGAGGATGGCAGAGGAGGACAGACTAATTGGGCGCTGTGTGTTACCAAATTAAATTACAGAGGAGTAATGTACATCCTCTATCACGCACATGCGTGTCCGAGAAAACCGAACCTTTGTCTGTTTCAGATATAATTCCCTTGGATGAAAAAAAATATTCTGTCATTACATGGATGATTTTAAAAAGTGAAGGCGTTTAGAAAATACAACTGCGTGAGTTAATTTGTGGTGTTCAGTTACAGATTGAAACAAGACATATATGCACCCCTGGGCAAGTAACATAAAAAAAACGAGCCTCCCCAAATACACTTACTGTTACCCTTTGTTTTACAAGTTTGATGCCTGACAGAAATGTCTGGCCCGCAGTCGGTGCTATGAAAATGAACTAAAGATTGACGTAAAAATGAATCATTCAGGACTACAAAAAACTGCCATTTAACACTGGATGAGTTTAGTCATAATTATTTATATGCTTTTTTTTTATAGAAAGCTTGTTTGCAGCTCAATGGAGAAAGCGGCTACTGCTTTGTTTGGTGTATTTACCTCCATCTGTCCTTTTTCTGTGGAGGTCTGACACAGTGGTAGCTTGAAGGGCAGGATGGCCACTGCAGGTCTGGGTAGGGTGGGGGGGTACCTGGAGCCCTTACACGGAATACACCTGAGAGGGTGAGGACAGACTGGATTTAGCAGAGGAAAACTTAAAAACAAGAACGACAAAGAGGAAAACTTAAAAACATAAGGATTCAACGGGTCAAGAGGACTTTTGGACGTACGATAGCTCACTCCTGATGGGAATCAGGGATATGTCATCCTCAGTAAGTTAAAGTCAAACTGAATATTACAATATGTCACGAGTATGTGTATTTAGATGTGACCGAAATCCAACAAGTGCTATTCAGCATCAGAATAGAGAATAGAAGTGTAGAAGAAACAAGACAGAGCAGAGCGTTCACCTGAGCTGTTGAGGGTTCTCGTGCACTCCGACCACCCAGTAGTGATCTGATCTACTCTTGCAGGTATCTTGGGTGTCACACACTGGTGTCCACGTGTTTCCCAGGGAGCGGTTCAGCATGCGCACCACCCCATTGGAATCCACACAGCAAGGAGTACCTTAAAAAAAACGCAACCTAATTTGAAAAATCTCAAAAGGAAATTGCCACTTCAGTGAAAAGCTCGTATGTATAATAAAATTATGTTGGGTTTTTTTCTGACCCTCAGCAGTGAATCCGAGCCACGTCAGGTAGGATTTGCGAGAGAGTGGGAGGGGTTCGCCATTGATGACTTGCCTCCTTCTTCGGCCAAACTGCAGCAGCTGGACACCCAGAGCTTGCTCACCATCAAAACCTGTGGCTGTGGATGACAGAATTGAGTGCAGAGGGCTTCTTTAGTCTATTCTGCAGAGCGTATATAAATATAGTACATTAAATATATATTGCATTACTAATAGAAAATGCATTTGGGGGGAAAAAGGGTTGTATTGGAATTGTATTTTTTACCTTAAAATGTTCCATAGTATTAAGCATGTTTTAATGTTTTAGATATTATTCTAATTTAAGTCATCGGTGCAGCCACCGATTTCAATTCAAGTGCGGTGTGTGTGTGTGTGTGTGTGTGTGTGTGTGTGTGTGTGTGTGTGTGTGTGTGTGTGTGTGTGTCTAACCTCGATGATAGACTATAAGCAACTGCTCTCCATGTGCAGCCATGCAGACCACAGGTCCTGGCAGGCTGAAGATCTCTCTCTGAAGGCCTCCAATGGAGAAGAGTCTAAGCATGAGCGTGCTGGTGGCGACCGCGGCCCACGCCTGACCGAGACACATCGCCCTCACGTCCTCGCCCTTTGGTAGGTCCACCATCCACTCCTTATTTGTATCCCATGAAGAAAAGTGGAGGCACTGCAGCTTACTGGGAAGAGAGCAAAACAGTTCTAGCCTACTGAGGACATAATGACCAATAACATGAACACGCCACGAAGCAGGAGGTTTACCTGGCAAGCTCGTCTGTGCTAGAGCAGGCCAGCAGCACGGCTTCCTGGGAAAGATCAGCCATGGCGTGACTCAGGGAGTTGGTGAGGTGCATGGCGTGGTGCACGGCCGTGTCGTGGAACTCTATATCGATGGCGTTGTCCTGCTCGTCATTGTAACCTCGAATTATTCCAACAGAGTTCCACATCTGGAGATCAATAAGGCTGTTAAAAATGACAAGATTTCTCCAGCTTCTTTTAAAACAAAACTTAACGTTAATAAATAGTTCAACAAATATACCACAAATTACATTTAATCTGAAGGTTTATATTTAAAGATCTGCATGGTTTAAGAGAATTTGTTTTGAGCTGTTCAAACAGAAACAGAATCAAACGGATCTAGGCCACACATTTTCTACATTCATGTAGTTCAGTTAAGCACAGCATACCATGAAGCGGTGTGTGAGATGCGCAGGGGTGGAGCCTGGCTGAAAGGCCTTTTGTGGAGGCGTTGGTTGAGGTCCCTCATAAATGGGACGCAAGGGCACCAGAGCAGCAGATGGAGGCACAACAGCACTGCCCGTGTCATCATCGTCACCGAATGTATCCTGACCAAACCTCAGCGATCCCGTGTCTTGATAAAAACATGCAAGCAAAGATGGAGTTATTCCAATAATTCAGCATAAAAGAGACACAAAAGGGTTAAATTCACTCTTTCTCACATTCACACAAACCATGAATTCAGACTTTAACACACTCAACAACTCAAGCTCATTTCCCATAGGGATGAAGTCAACTGCTACATAATTAATAAGTAACAAAATACTGAGAAATGTTCCAGCAGCCAGAATTGCGAACTATTCTTAAAATTACTGATGACATTTTACTTCAAACGATTCACTTTTACAGAACATTAACAACAATTGATTAAGCAAATATGTCAGGTTTCTCTGTTTTATCTTATTTTGAACTTTCACTATTTTCTGAATGAAATTGATTGACTTATACATTAATTTGCACCACTTGGTTTAAAAAGAAAATGATTACAAATATTTTGTGCAAAAAATATGCGCTAAAAATCGTACTTTAACAGAGCCTTTAATTTCTCACATTTTTAAAGCACTGCTGTTTCCATAATAATTGTATTTATTAACATTTGAATTCTCACATGTGATTATAAGGATATAATTAAATATAAGGATTGTGTTTGTGATGTCCAATTGAAAATAGTACAACTAAAATCTTTTATGCATTTTTTTTTTATTATTATTATTTTTAATATGTTCCCTATGCACTGTATATCCAACCCCTCTCCACCCCTCCACTCACTCTCTTTGAGATGGAATCTTTCTCACTCACCCAGCGAATTCTCATCGTCCAGGATCACCCCTCTGTTCTTAACACGCCCGGTCGAAGGCATGACATCATCGTCATCATCGTCGTTGTCCCCTGTGACCCGTTTCTTAACTGGCGAGTTGGTGTCGCTGAGTCCTTCATCCATGAGTCTGTCATCATCGTCATCAAACAGGTCATCATAGTCTTTAGCTGTTTTTTTCGTTGGTGCCTGCTGAGAGACCATTATTCTAATGTTAGAATAAAAATAATACTGCAAATTAGAAGCTGTGTGCACAACAATCGACATCTGCATTCTTTGAAACATTAAAGGCTAAGAAATTAAATTAACAATTAAAATCATATACTACCATCCTGTAGTTGCTAAACTTGGGCTGAAGGAAAGCTGCTTTACCTTCAGGGCATTAGTGTCGGACTGGGAGATGCTGAGTCCATCCAGAAGGCCCAAGCAGCCCTCGGTGTCTGTGTAGGCAATCTGACTGCCCGATGGATGCCAGGCCAAACCGCACACTGTGAAGCCTTTCTCGTGTTTCTGCCTGCAGCAAGACGGGAAAACATAAAACTGCAGTGAGCCTGATACCCACTCTCACAACAATTTTAACAATTATTTTGAATATATGTATACTGCTACTTGTGCAAAAAACAAGAACAGCTGAACACTAGAGCTTCCTGAAATTTTGACACACTGCACTGCTCCCATGATACAATGATTCTTCTTCTGGAACCATATTAAGTTTGAGTTTACAGGACTGGATAATTATGTGGTCATTCATAACACAAGATATGCCTTTTGAATGGACCAGTGTTTACCAATGAGGATATAAGAGAAGACATGCTTATTGTTATTGAGCTAGGAAAATGATCACGAAGAGTAAGAGATGAATTGACTCGCTATAAATGGATATAGAGCGATTGATAACGAGGTATGGCTCTCACTAAGGGGGCATATTTGTTTTTGTTTTGTTTTCTCTTCTTGCCAATGAATGGGTGTACCACACGAGTATTAAAGCAACCAACCTGTCACTCACCTTTCTACACACAGCTTGCTGTTCACATCCCACACTGTTAGTAAACCCCCCACATAGCCGGCTGCAATGAAGTGCCCACATGGAGACCAGGCCACCACGTTGATCGGCTGCAGAAAAAGCAGGGTGGGAAAATAAATTAGTTCAAGACAAAGAATCAACACATTTCCAACAGAGCACCGAGGAACAGAACCTTCAGTTCTGCTGAGGATTTCCACTATGTCGTCGATTTGAGAAAAATGAAGACCCAGCATGGTGGGAAATTAAACCAGACTCTGTATTGGCCAGTGTTGTCTGCATAAAATCATGCTGGAACTGCGTGGCTGGTTTGTATCCATGGGTTGAAGCATCAGACCATCACACTATTGAATTTGGAAGCAGTGTCAGCGGCCCCTCTGTGTAATGTAAGCATTGTCTCCCATTAATTTCACGATAAATGGCAATCAGGCAGAACTTGGGATAACATCATGTGTTTCCGGTTAATCCAAGATGGCAGATGCACAAGCAACAAAAGGACATAACCATGTACAGGAGTGTGTATTTGACTGGATCTCACCTGAGTGAGTATGTCATCAGACAGGGTGCTGACGTGATCCCAGGACTCTCGCTCGTACAGGTGCACTTTTGTATCAACAGGAACAGCTAGAAACTGAGTACAGGCACAGACAGTGGGAGTTATTTGACTATTAGAGCTCCGTTTTGACTTTTACCTCGTAATCTGTATTCACATTGATCAATCACTGACGTGGTTTGTAGTTTGGAAGCTGGTAAGGGAGTTAATAAGAAACATGGCTCTACCACAAAAATCGAGCCAAAGCGGTTCGTCACTGACCTTTCCTGCCTTTGGCTGCCAGGCCAGTCGACACAGGGACTTTGCATTACTGAGGTCATTGGTCTTCTGCAGCAGAGGCCAACTGATAACTTGTGTCTGAGTGGACGCAAAACAGATTGTTGTCTTAACCGACTGGCCAGACTGAGTGCACAGTCCACATTAAGAAAAAAAAAAACAGTCTTTCTTTGAGTGCTATAACTCTGACATACCTGCTCCTCAATGTTCCACACCACGACAGTGCCATCACAGCTAGAAGATGCCTGACAAAAAATATATATATTTTTTTAAGTTAAAACTGTTTCAACATGCAGATTAATTCAGTCAGTTCATATATACAAATATCATGCATTTCCAACTGTACCTTTATGTCTGAGCTGGGTTTATCAGATTTATTTTTATAAATGATATTTACAAATGCTTTGATTAAGTAAAAAAATGACAAAAATAGATTATTTAAAATCTTCATGCTGCGGTGAGAAGATGTGACGTCAGAAAACTGATTGCCTGACTGACCGACTGCCTGACACAATTGTGGTGGTGTTGTTGTTGTATTAAAGTGCGTTAGGCACTCAGTTGGCAGTGTTTCAGGTACCTGGTCAGAACTAATGCAGAGGATTACGACTTTCCTTAAAAAAACCTTCATGTTCAGGTTTTTGGCTGATTAATGATGATTAAGAGACAGTAGCCTATTGCATTATAAGAAGAGGAAATAATATTGTACTGGCCAATTTAAATGAGTTTATTCATAAAGAAGCTTGTTATTCAACAAAAAGTGCAGCAGAAAATGTTGATGTTTAGATGTGGTCACATGGGGTCTTGATCAAAAGGACACAGAAAATAAGTTCAGTGTTGCAGTTTAGTCTGCCATCAGAGAGAACATTTACCCACCAGGAAGTCATCTTTGGGGTCAAAGGTGACACTGAGGACAGGTGCTTCGTGACCTCGGAGCGTTTTCTGCTGGCAGCTGTCTGACACCTCCACCACCTTAACCATGAAGTCACTGAAAAAAGAGAAACTGTGAATAAATATGCAGAAAACAACATTTGAGGGCAATCTGTCTAAACACGTGAGTGACTGCCAGAGAGCAGCAAGGAATTGAATTGGGGGAAAGGGCACATCATCTTGAACCAGCACCAGTGCAAATTGTCAAATCAATGAAAAGTAGAAGCCAAATAATTCCCGTATCGGCTAGAATGCAAATGTCAAAACCGTCCGAACAGCCTCCAATGCCTGAATTTTTACAATCAATATCACAACAGAAATTACCAGTGTGAAAAAAGCCACATCAATACGGCTCCATGCTCTGAGCTTTTATTGCTTTGATAAACCTGTTCAGGGCAAATCAATTCCGGCAGCAAACAGATGTTTATCTGCAATCAAGACTAATCACAAACTATGTCTAAGTGCTGTTTGTCAGTGAGGTGGAAATATCATTTGAGGTCAGCTCATTCTGTGCTGCAACGCCAATACCGAAATGAATAGGATCATAGAGTGGGTTAGTCATAGTGTGCACAACACTGAAAAACAACACATGGCGTCACCAGCTTCTACAAGGATAAGTCTTACATCACGGGTAGAAACATTTCCTGGGATAAAATAACTGGATCTGCCCTGTTTAAGACTCCAGAGGATTGGCCAAAACAGATGCTCTATTCATATCAAAAGAACATTTGGGCACCTTAGAAAAGTCTGTGGTTTTTAAAAGAATATTGTGATGCACTCATTTTCGTGGTTTAAATGCACATAAAACCAAACATCTGTGTTTCATGTATTTAACTAATGAGATATAGTTGCATAGCTAAATTGTATCGGTTAAGGACAGTGTTCAGGTGTGCCCACGGTCTTCAACTACCTGGATCCGGCAGCCACTCTGGAGCCGCTGGAGTTGAAGGTGACGTGTGTGGCGTTGGTGGTGAACCGGGTCAGGATGCCGTCTGGTTCTCCATCAGGAAACGTGTGGATCTGCACTGTGTTGTTGGAGCTTGCCGTCACCAGCTTGTCATTCTGAGGAGGGAGAAAGGACATCTCAAACCACCACCGACAACTTTTTTTGCCCAAATGCTTCAATTCGACAAAAAGTTTCTCATTAGAAATCAGAAATTATACATCATAAGTGATGCAAAACAGATCTCAAGCTACATCTGCCAGAAGGCAGGAGGTGACTGACCTTGAGTGCCAGAGAGTAAGCCTTTTCACCGACAGTGATGAACTTTGGATCGTCATCGTCCAAACTCTCCCATATCCGAACATCTCCATCGTTTCCACAAGTTACGATGAACCTTGATCAAATTTGATCATTTGGGTGATACAGCGCAGCGCAAGTAAAAAAAACATTCACCTTTTAGTAATAATGTAAGGGCTTACAAAACTTAATGGTGTGCAACTTAGACCAAGAAAATATTTGTTTGCAAAGCTTGGACCTTCTCTAAATGATACATCCATTGTATAGTGTAAGTGCACTTTCTGGCATAGTGGTTAAGTTGAGTGTATGCATTCAGTCACACTGTACAGGGAGTGGTATGTGGCCACTTCACTGACTGCATTGAGATAAGCAGGATATTTTCCCATTTAATTATATTATATATGTTCTTAATTATGTGTTGTGAGTCTTTATAGTTATTTAGATTGATGAAGTGATTTGATTTGTTAAACTAATCAGACTGGATTAGAAACAAACAGGCGTTTGTACAAAGGGATAGAAAGGGAAATTATAGATGGTAGATAGATGTTTGGGAGGTGTTGATTCAACTTCATTGGCATTTACTTGATGTGCGTTTCATTGTTTCAAGGCGTTTTCTATTATTATGTCCACCCCGGACATAACATGGAGCCTAGGCTAAATCATACAAAATTGATTTAGTATCCTTCTTATTAGCAGTAGCACTTCTGATATTTGGGGCAGTTTTACGTTGCCGAAAAGGTGGAGTTTTACTTGAGTAACGTGTCTGATCACTTCAGCCACCGCTGATTTGTGGGAAATGTCCGACTTACTTCCCCTTGTCATCGAAGCAGACCTCAGTGTGTCCCTCGGAGTGACCGTAGCGCATCGGCTTCCGTTCACAAGGCATTTTCAAAAACCACAAGACTGGCGGAGAGAGAGAGAAAGACACGCACGACAATCAAACACGTGAAGCCGTATTATACCCCCCAGCACACACGAGTTAACGCGTGAAACCGTATTATCCTCCAACACACACGATTGACGCCTCTTTGTACCACAGCGTTAGTCCGAGGAGACGGGTCTCTCGCTGCAGAGTTGAGCTAACGCTAATAACACACCGTTACATCACGAGCAGCGGCGAACACTAGGTGCTTACAGCGCGCCAGACCTAAGAGTTCATACGAGTTGTGACGAGAGTAAACGCAGCCGCTTACCACTTTCTTCAATTTCGGCTCCACACACTCGTTCCCCTCCGCCCGAATCTCCCGCGCTGCGCTGACGACAAGGGAACGCGGCGTGACAACTCCCGCCACCTACGTCATGACGTCAAGGCCCAAACTCCTCCCGCGACCGAGCCACGCCGAATGTGCAAGGTTTTGATCTGCACAACGTTTGTATTATGAATAAGAACAATCAAAACACGTGGCATTGTTATGCTAATTAACATGTTGATCCTACCTACAGAATACTTCATGGCTAATCCAGCTATTTATATTTCAGGTCAATAATTCCACCCGGGTATTTCCATGCAAAATATCACAGTTTAACATCTTTCCAGTAAGCTGCTCAAACATGTGTGCATGTCTGCTCCAAAGCCAGGTCATGTGAAATATAATCTAATGAGGAATTGGAAGTTGTTTTGTTTAAAGATTACAGTTGATCCCAAACTTGCTGTTTTTGTTTCATTCTTGAGAAGCAATCTAAATAATATTGTGTCCAAACGTATTGACATTAGATACACGTAGTGTATTTTATTTGGTATCTCTTTGTATTAAAATAAGCCTATCAAGATTTGATTTATATTTTCATTTCCTTTAGTTCCATAAGATTCCATTATTCCCCCTACAATTTTTATTTGAGACCTTTTATTTACATTGTGGTAGCATTTAAATGTACCATATAAGAGGGTGAGAGGTAAAAGACAAAGATTAATTCACCAATGTTTTTCTTTAAATAGTTTTGTCATTTGAGCAGCTATTAATATACAGCACGTGTACTGCTTGACTCTGATAAGATGCAACCCAACAGTCTGGGACTCTTGATTTGCCTGTTTGAGCAGCATCTCATGGGATGATTTGATCAGTGCAACAGGAAGTACTCTGCTGGTAAAGAGCATAGTGTCATAATCTTACACCACTGAACTCTAATAATTTACTAGAATCAGTGAGAATCAGAGTAGGGACATGTACAATGAGCCTGATGCATGATATGTGTGTTTTAGGGTATTTGACGATGCATTAAGCAGTCTTGATAAACTCAGTATATGAAAACCAATGTTTCACTCCTTCAATTTGGGTATCATATGCAATGTGACTCTGATGCAACCACTGATGTTGGCTTTGAGTTGCTGACTAATGAAGCTTGCCAACCGAGTCATACAATATAACATTAATATTTAATATTGGTTCAGGAAAATCAATGGATGTGGCTCCTGACAGCGTTCACATGTGGGAGAGCGGCTGATATAGAGAACTAAGTTCTGGGTTGTCTAGTTTCTTAATCACCTCTGCTAGTTCTTGCATTTACATGAAGGTAGGGCACTTACAAGAGATAAAGTTAGGTTAGTCATCCAAATGGAAGCTTCAACCCTAAAAATAAAATAAATATAAATAATTGCTACAGAACTTGGTCTGTACTCAAATAAAATTCATTAATAATATTATTGAAATTAGTGAATAGTTAAGGATAAACTGAAAAAAAAGAACAGATTACTCATGCATGTAAAATGTTGACAAACCGCGAAGAAAAAATATATGCTTTTTGCGACCAGAAAAGCTGAAATTCTTATGATTAATTTTCATACCCTATTTTGCATTCATGCAAGGTACCTTGTGGATTTTTTCCCACACATTCCTAGCTGGAGATGCTGAGTGACACATGAATCAACTGAATTCCTCTTTAGTTATGTCGGATGATATGAAAATAGTCTTTTTCATGTCCTAATCTCTCAATTTGCTCTGCAGAAACGCTGACATTTAGAGGTGTCCTTTACAGAGAGGGGGTGAATTGTTTTCAGTTTCATACTTCAAAAGCAGAATTTTCCATGCCATTAGCCTGTCTTACTACAACACAGCCCACAGATGCAATCAAAGCAGGCACGGAGAAGCATGACTTATGCTGCACCATTAAATCAGCACAGAGATGACAAAAACAGAGAAACAGATCAAGGCAGTGTGAACGGCCTTTATTGATTTGCGTGTCAATTGGGTGAATACAATATTGAGGGAGCCTAACAGTGATTCAGATGCTATAAGGATGGTGTTCAATCATATAGTAAACTGTCCTCCACCTCACGTTGTAAACCAGTTTTCCAATAATATTACTTCTGAAAGCTGTAACGGCTTTACTAACGTGGAAATTCCACAAGATTTCCGAATTTTAAGTTATGCGGTATAATATAAAACACAAGTGTAGTTGTGCTGCCATCTTGTGGCTGCAGAGAAAACCGAAGCCTGACGGAGTTCAAATCCTTCTTCCATAAGAAGCTGTCCTTTGTGTTTCTTTATATGAGCCGGTTAGAGTCATTTAAGGGTGACATTTATATTTGAATCACGGCATTCTCTCTCCTATATTAAAACATAGAAAAAAGAGTGCTTTTTGTAATTGTATAAATCAGATAAAAAAAGTATTTGGGGAGAGATTTGTTTTCAATTTTGAAATGAGTCACTTTCACAAAAGTGAGTAAAGCATATGGATTGATGGATGGATTAGTTAGACTACAGATTTTCCACTATATAGGAATGTCAGAAAGGACAACTGTAGCATCTTACTCATACCAAGATTGCGATCTGAAGGAATACTTAGTTTATCTGGACAGTCAAGTTAGAATCAATAATATTCTGAATACTTCTATATGCTGAGTCTCTTTACCGCATGCATCACATAAAGGTTTTGTCTCAGGTACAATGAAAGGTGCTGTTCCTATAGAGGCCCATACAAGGCATCTTTGACTGATTGGAAGTCAAATAGAAGGTGCTAAAACTTCAGCAAAAGTGAAGGTTATACTTTAATTTGATTTCTCTACTTCCCTTCTCCATTTATTGTTTTCAGGTGAATGCTTTCTTAATTTCAGGTATTAGAGTGTGCCACCGTTCACTGCTGGTTTCTTGCACCAGTAATTTTGAAGATGGAGGAGAAAAAAATCCATTCAAATCACCACATCCACGCAACAGTATATAGAGTCAATATCAGTAGAGACGGTGGATGGTGCTCCCTAAATGCTCCCCTAGGTGTCTCTGATGCAAGAGATACCTTTACATTCTGGTTCTTCACTATTTAATCCTGAAAGACATTTGCAGCATCTAAGCTATTTGGAATTCAGTGGCAATGTTCTTGCCTTACAGCCCCAAACTGCGTTTGATTGTCCCCTCTTCTCCCTCCATGGTATGATACTTGTTCTGTCCATTACTCAGCACAGGCCCCCTCGCACTTAATGTGGTACTCTCTGAGGTAGTCCCTGAGCTGTGGTGGCAGTGGGAGGCAATTTATACCCTGGTAGGTAGTGCGACTGCAAATGACAGCCCTGCACAAGTGCTGGAGGGTGAAAGGAAAGGTCCTGAGCAGCGGCCGGGAAAGCAGGGGCTCAAAGAAGAGGCAGGTGGCCGGGTCACTGTAGTGTCTCAGTAGTCCTGTTACACTGGGGTCCCGGTACATACATGGGTCACGCACGTCGAAGCTGAAACGCTTGCCGTTCTGCTCAATGCGTGCATGCAGGGAGCGGCTGTAGCGGCGGAAGCTGACCGAGAAGAGGAACTCGTCCTGGGCAGAGTCCCGGAGCAGGAAGGTCCCCTCTGGTTGGCCCTCCAGTAGCTCCTCGGCCTCGAAGCGGTTCAACACGCCCCAGTAACAGGGGCTGTTGTTTATCTGGAGGAGATCTGGGACCAGGATGTAGTCAGTGTTGGCGCACCTTCCCTCTGTTCCCCCATGTGGGCAGGAAGGGTCCCAGTCCTCCAAACCGCGGCTTCCAGGCCCAGGGGAGCAGCAGATGTCCTCCCAGGAAAGAGGCGTCTGTGGTGGGGACGTAGAGGAAGAAGAGACATTGAGTTTGAGGGGGGCCTGCATGTCCTTGAGAGAACTTGGGTGGGTGGCTTGATTTTTTATAAGATGCCAGCATCTAGCCAGTTCAGATTTGGGCGAAAAGGGACATTTGTCCTGCATGAGCTCCGAGACGTGGATCTTGCGTTTGGACCAGAAGAGGACGGAGAAGGGTCGCGAGGAGCCCGGCAGATGATGGTGGTGGTGGTGATGGTGAGAGCGCAGAGGGAAACACTGGCCCACAGCATCCTGAAACTTCTGCCTTAGGGAGCGCCGGGTCAGGGCTTTCCGGCACACCACGTCAAGGTCTGCAGAGGTCAGTGCATCCCCGAGGGCGTTGCAGCTACACTTTCTCTCCCTCCGTCGCCGCGGACAGGATGTCGACCGTACACCGAGATCCTCCGTCCCCTCCGCCTCAGGCCCTCCAGGGCTCATGGCACCGCCCCGGGAGCTCCGGGAGCGTTTCTTGCCCCGCCATGTATAGCTGTCTGCACTCCAACTGCGGAGGCCACATTTGGGACGTGTATCTGAGGCACGTGGTTTTTGCTCCGACATGGCTGGTTATTTGTTCTTATTCTGTAAAATGCAGATTCAGAGTCAAAACATTTCATTTTAGCATTTATGGAAACTTAATGAATATGATAAATTGTGTATGTTATCATAAAATGTGCTTTAAATAGAGATGCTCATAAGGGGAGGTCAAAAAGAATGAGACACTTAATTATCCCACTGCCTAAAAAATGTAAAGCTCTGTTCATAAAATTAACATGTTTTTCTCACCAAAAAGAGCTCATAAAATATAACAAGAATGACATCTCTCGACAAAGTTTAATTTTGGAACTTCCACAAATTATATCTTTAAGATTTAAAATGTGAATGAATATTCTCTTTTGCAACTTGGTTGATGTAATGGTGACACCATGACCGAAGAAGAACACATAGAATAGTTTCTCTGTGGGCAAGACTAAGAGACTAATGCACGGATGGAGTCCTGCTGTTTTTTAGTGCCTAATCCTTAAGAGATTGAGGAACATTTTTATAAGACTGCTTAGGATATTAAAGGATATTTTTCTAAAACACGTCAATTAAAGTCTGTTACACTGATATTCTACTTTGCAGCAATTTTCAGAAACATTCATTGACAATACAAAATAATCGAATCAAATTTAGCAGAGCAGTGAGCTGCTGTGAGCAGCAGCAGCAGCAGGAGGTTTAGCATCATAGGCTTGTAATCTCCATTTCATATGAACAACTTTTTAAAGATTGACACAAGAGATGATCTTACCTTTCAAACTATGTCAGAAGGACAGCACCTCATCCATGTTATGACCAGTTGTATGACCAGTTATTCGCTGGATATTAGTGGACACGTGTTACACTCCTGCCGCCTCCCCAGCCCCAACAGACAGAAGACTCTTCTGCTTCCTATATAATTATGCCAAATCCCTGAGGGGGCAGCCGTTTCCTCTTCGCCAGGGCCCGGTCTGAATGAATGAGTGGAGGAGGAGTAGGGTCGAACCGGGAGATGGTGTGGGTGGGGTGTAAGGGGGAGGCTGTTCTCAGGTTAATGGCTGCGAGACAGCCTCTTCTCTCTCTCACATCTCCTCTGCACGTTCATTGACAAATTCCATTTCCTGTAAAAAAAAAGAAGGAAAGAGATAAAAGATAACCAGAGCAGCCGGAGAGTGCTTTTTCTTTATTGCACACAATCATGACATAGTCGAATTGCATTCAACAAGCATTCATTAAATACTGCTTTTTAAAGAAGAACTTGCTTAAACAAACAAAAGAACAAGGATGTATAGGTATAAATAAGATGAGTAAAAATAAATGAAGGAGAGTGCTTTTTCATTCACAAAATGAAGTCTGTCTGTGGAGGATGTCAAAATGCAAACAGATTATTTCTCAGTTTGCCAACAGCCTGTGTGGACTTGCACATTATCTATTTCAGTGTAGCTGACTCTGACTAATTCCGAATACAGCGGAGGAAACCTTTTTTTTTTAAAGTTTCATCTTTTGAATGAATACTATTTGAATTTCCCATTTAAAAAATCCAAGTGCAGCTGAAAGTCCAGGTGCACGCAAATTTGGAGTGGGGTACTCGCTGTGGATGAAATTTTGGAAGATGTATAATTCATGAAACAAATAGACTACATCTATCAGGCAAATAAAATAACTCCCAGTGGTTTCAGTGAGTATGCTTGTATTTGTGTGTGCCTGCGTGCGTGTGTGCGTGCGTGCTTGCGTGTGTGTGTGTGTGTGTTTTTGTGTGTGCCCTTTCAGCTCTAACAGATAAAGGATAATCATCAATAAATGCCTGACATCTCAGATAATGTAGTGACACTCGACTTCCTCTTAACTGAATATTTAATGCTCTTCACATTATCAACACAGCCCAGCAGGATGATAATGCCACATGTTCTGCCAGACAACCAGATCAATGTATTTGACTGCTCACTCAGAAACAGAGTAGAAAACTAAGCATTCTGAACTTTGGATTAAAGGCTTTGACGGCCCCTAGAAAAAATAGATAAGTTAACTAATGCAAGGCCCACTGACCCAGACCCCGAATTGTCTGGCTTTTCTGCAAATTCCTATTTTTATCATTTATTTATTTTTAGATCACATCCCTCTTTAGTCAATTGCTACATCATAAAGAAGTTGAAAGGTTGTGGAAATATGTACCAATCTCTATGCTTGTATTGGACCTTAATTACATATTTCCAAAAAGGCTATACTTTAAACAGTAGAGTACACTACTAAGAAACACAAATAGGCACTTTGTAAATAAAGTTGTAATAGTTGTGTTGATTTAAGTATTTCTTATCCTACTGTGTTGCAGAGTTTTGTCCAGGAAGTGTCTCAAGAATTGGGTGAAATCCAGACGGCCCATTAACCTGCTGCAGCCAGGACTCGACCAGGGGCTCGTATCAGTCAACATTATAGAGGCATCGATCCCTGGAGCAGCATAGCCAACAGGAGCATTTATGAATAATTGATGAAGCCCTGCATGAATGGAGACTCTCATCTCATATTTTTATATGGAGGCTATTTTCAATAACATTTATGCAGTCAGGAGGAGTCAAAGTACAAAGTGTTACAGTCTCAGGGGTAGTTTGCACTGATCATTGGATGCACATGGCTAGTTCAGATGTTGAGATCAGAATAACCTGTTGCCACGAACAGTTTTGCGTTCGTCACTTGTATCCTGTCTTTCAGCGAGAGGATTGTTGTGCTTTCTATTTAGGTTAAGGCAAATTGCTCTATACTGTTGCCAATCAGTTTGCTGCATTCTGAGTCGAGATATCTTTAGTTGACTTTTTCAGAGCCAAATTTTGTTGATGAGTTGAGTTGTCTTTTTTTAAGTGTATAGAAAACCAAATATATATATTAAGCATGTTGATGTACTGTTTCATCCTGCAATTATTAGTCCACTGTCACTGCTGTCATTACCCTACCTGTCGAGTGGCAAATAGCAGAAAAAATCGGCTAGCTGTGCAACAGAATGGCACATTTCCCTCAGAGGGCGATGGAGCATTTTAGCTTAACTGAGGATTTAGGACTAGATTCATCAAGTGGACGCAAAAGTATTCTGTGTAGATAAAAAACTGTTTGCAAACCCCATGTCAACTTCAAATGGAGAATATAATTAATGCTGGTTCATAAAACCAGGAAAAATTAAACCATGGGAAATCTTTAGTAAGCCTTCAACTAAAAAGCACAAAATGTAGCCTTCTGTGATTTTTTCACTAAATCTTCAGATTTAAAGGAGACACTGCCACAGCTCAGAGTTCTGTTGGTTCTTTTTGATAACAGAATGTATGTTTTACCAAAAGCAAAGATAAACCCTGGTGTCATCAGCATAACATAAACAATAAAATAAAATTCAGTTAATAATTTAGGGATTGTTTCTTTTATTTAAGTGTTACAGACTGAATTCAACCTGTTGTGCTAGGCCTTCTATCAGTAAGAAAACGTACTACACTCCAGGAATACAAAAAAATACGAAAAATAATTGAAATGATTGCGGTTGTTTCTGTCACGTGTTTTGCTGCTGCTGAGCTAAAAGGTCTGGTGAGGAAAACTGGTTGTTGCATTTTCTAATATGCTGCATTAGTCTAAACAGAACTTACTTTTTAAGTCGCTGTGCAAAAATTACATAATCTTTGAAAATATTTGTCACAGAGGTGAGCAGGTTTGTCTGTAATTTGCAGAAACAGAGGTCAGTCCAAACCGGGAGAAAGAAGGACATTAATAAATATTGGTGGAATATACCTTTCCTCAAGCTGGAAGGGAAAAAGGATTGAGGAAATGGAGGAGATATTTTAAGGGAAATGGAACACCCATCTTGTCTTTTGACAGTCTTTAGTTGGCCACTGCACTGTCTGACTATGCTATTTTTGTATACAATAAGATTCTTTTTTACTTGTATGCTATTTATATTTATGAATTACCGCCAGCTTTTGTTCTAACAATGTGTGTGACTGCTGAGAGGCAGCACCATTGTGAATTGCAGAGATGGTAAATTGAATCAGTGGAGAGTCTCTGGCTCCACTGGTCTCAGTAGTTTCCATTGATCTGTATCAGAAGAATCCTCTGACCAACAGCAGCTCTGCACCTCCCTCAGTAAAACCCACTGGCTCTCATCACGTCTCACTCAAATAAATATTCCACAGTATTTTTTGTCCAGCTGTAGCCGGAGCTGTCAGACATTTGCCTCAAAGCAAAGTAAATATTTATTTTAAAGTTTCCCTATAATACTTTCAATAAAATAAATAAATGTTATGATTGGGCTTTAATTAATTTTTATTTTCTTATCTTTGCTTTTTCAATCATCTTCATTATAAGTACCTTTTACACGAGATCCCTTTTTACGTTTATGTACAAACATTGTATTGAAGTACTTGATTACTTCTTTTTCTGGTATTTAGCTTACTTTTTCAAGTACGTCTTCCACATATTGAGTGAATCCTTGTTTCTCAGTGTTTTGTGGTCATTATGATTCTGAAGGGCTTAGATAGTCATCTGCTGTGGACATGCGAGCTTCTGTATCACCTTCCCTCAGGGGAGATTTATTTTTGCCTGCAGCCACTCTGCTTCCCGCAACTGAGGTGCATTCAGGGAGGCTTCTCCTCTTCATCATATTAGAAGGATCGTAACCCAAACCTAGCTGGCCACTGAACTCAGCACAGACACACACGCACACAGTGGTGTATGGAAGTTTTTATAAATGTGCATCCCCTGTATGAGTTTGCATCATGACTGGTCCTGGCCTAAAAATGTTGGCTGTATTTCCCAGAAATGTTTTGTCTAAATGGTGATCCACAAAGCCATATTTGAAATTTTGTGTAGAGGAACAGGTTATCTAAGTTTTCCTATGTTTTATCTAAGAAGCTCAATTTGGGGTATAACATCCAGAAGGCATTTTATTAAGTATACATTTATGTTTCTAAATGAAAAAAAACATCTAATCACACACCTACAGTCTATGTTCATTTATTTTTCTGGGTAAGCAGGATGTGAGTCAATACTGTTTTACACTACATCGCCTTATCATGTAATGGCGCCCAGACAAATATCACAGCAGTGCATCTAAATCAGGGTGGAAGGTGATGGGACATTAAAAAGATAACATGATTACTTCTTATTAGTGCTGAATGTCCCTGAATCACACAATAAAAACAAAAATCAACCCACACCTTGTTGGCATTGGCATAAATTATTTTTTCATATCAAATATACATCGTTGACTGAAGACTGCATTTTTTCCAACGTTATTTTTTTCCTGATTATTTTGTTATTTTAATGGGGGAGAAAAAATGTTGTTTAACCTTTCTGGTTGTAAAAAAACATTTTTCAAAAATAAGCTTTTTCATAACTACTTATTTTACTTCCTACTTACCATATATTGATTTGTTCTTTCTATTGCTGGAAATTCCATCAAGGAGTTAAACACTGAAGAAACAAATTGATTTGAACTGGGGCAGGAGCTGGTTAGCTTAGCTCAGATTAAATTTGCATAAAGAATATAAAATGTAATCTGTATTTACTTTACTAACAGATGGTACAGCTTTATCTAAAATAAGTGTAGGCCTATAAGCGTAATATCTCTCTGTTGTTCAACTTCATAATGAGAGTTTTAAGAACAGCCAGGAATGAGGTAAAAAAATAAAACTGCAGCGTAACAGTCCAAATCCAGTCGGTTCCAACATTTTTTAAAGCCAAATATTTCAGCTGAGTCAGGATGTGACAGAAAATAAACATGACTGTCCTTAAATCTCATGTGAACAAGGATGTCATCTACTCTCTTTTCGACAGTAATACGTCTCAATACCTTCCGATATCTTCAATCAAATCACTGGTGCTCAAATCACTGCTATCATGTTTGCGTGTCTCAGACTTTGATCATACGTACTGTGTTGTGTAATTTGGAGCTGTTCCTTGAAAGCAATTGCTATTTTCTGCCCCCCCTTCAGAGGTCAGAGTTCAGGCTTGGTTAACACATAAATGCTGCGGGCAATGAACATTGAAGAGTATTCCATTGTCATGGTTTTATATGTGGATGGATGGACCATGTATATTTTTACAAATATATGTTCTGCATATAGATATTGAAATAGCTGTATATAAACCTACATATAAATATATCATTATGTATTTTATATATAAAAATCAAGTTACACTAATTAAACTCTGTACAAGACTGTACAAATACAGATGCAAATGCAACTACTCTCCTCCACTGTTTTAATCTGCCTGGCCATTAAAGAGTTTTCCTTTGTCACAGTTTAACATCACACAGTGTCTGGTGCTGTGAACTATAAGTAAATAATGTGACCAAATGACCCCAGACTATTTTCCTAACAAAGCAAATTAGTATGACTTAATTCCACACAACAGTGGTCCTCCTGGAGGAGCAGTGGTCAGTCTCTCCAGGTCTGTCATATTTCTGCTCCAGCCAAATACCATTAGAGTCTAATGATTAGACAATATAGAGCCAAAGAGCAGCTGCGTGGTTTGCTGGGTATTGATTAACTGTGGATTTAATTGTCTGCCTTTGGGAGCTCATTACTAGCAGCGTGACATCACATCCCATTAATGGCAAAAAAAAAGGGATTTCAGTTGCACTTATTCAAACTTGATCACTGCTCCAACTGTGGCCAACAACAGGGAAGAGAAGCACCAGCAGCTTTTCCTTTGGTGGTTATTAGACAGTGATGGACTGACCACCAGAGAATCCCAGACAAGCCTGCAGTTTATCGGCCATCTCACATCCTGCCTGTCTGCTGACCTCTAATGCATGGGAGAGAGAGCAGGGGAGGGGGTCATTTGAAAAGGCATGTATCTCTCCCTATTCATGTAAACATTGCAAACTCCACTGAAAATCAATAGTAGAGAGGTGAAATTCCAGTAACTCCGTATGTATGCACACATCTTGACTTACAACGGAAGCATGCGCCATGGTGACAAAAAAAAAACACATTAGCATTAAGCACGTGGTCTGTATCAGCACTAGGGTTTCACCAGCTTTGTTATAACACATTTGATTAGGTAAAATTCAGCTTGATAACTGGATAAGCTCATCTGAATTTGACTGCTTTTTTTGCTTGTATTGAATGAAAGGGTTTCATGTGGTTACTTGTATTGTACTTTTAGCCTCTTTTGAGTTTTGATAAAACCCCAGATTTCATCCAGTGACAGTCATATAATCTTCACTTTCTACATAAAAACAGATGGTTACGGTTAAGGGTTGGTGTAGTTATGGCAAATTAAGTTTGAACACATATACTTTCGGGGTTTTTGCACATTGATACTTCATTTGGACCGGCACATTCTGCTGTTTTGCTTTAATGAATAAAAGACACACATACCGGCATTGGTATGACCTGTATCACGTTGTAAGCAATATAAAAACAGAGATTTTAAGGGTTAAAGTAGACTGTTTATTTAAAAAGGAAGTTAAGTAATAACAGGAAAAAAAAACTGGGGCAAGGAACAACAGGGAGCGAATGGAAGCTGTTCAAACCAAAGAAAGAAATATAACCAAAAGTGGACCATGACAAACAGAGCTACAACTGTCAAATTTTCAATGAAAGAAAATGCCCCACAATCAAACAAACTCACTAGGATGACATCAAAAACAATGAACTCTATTCACAAATGCCTTCGTCAAGACCACAAAGTGTTGACACACACTTGTTTGTATCAAAAGGCACAGAGTAACTGTCTATTAGTTGTTTTGGTCTGGTTTATGTAGCATTTCAAACCAGGTGCTGCTCCAATCAGGAGGCACCAGCCATAAGTCACCCAAATCCACTTCACATAGCCAATCTCACCAGAGAGTTGGCACATCCTATTTTGCATAAACAAGAACACATTAAACAATAAGGATGATCCTTGAGTAGTTGCTAGTCTGGTTTATATAGCATTTCAAACCAGGTGCCGCTCCAATCAGGATGCACCAGCCAGGAACACCCACTGGTCAAAGCCAATCTCATCAGAGAGTTGGCACATCATGTTTTCCACAAACAAAAACCTCCAAACAAAAACATTCATCACTAAGTATGAGGTTTGCAGCCTAGGGCCATGCAATGTTTTCCCTTTTTTGTTTGAGTAGACCAGGAAATCATTTCCTATCACATTTTATAATCTCGACCCACCCTCGGCTCTAAGCATCTGTTGGCAGAGCAGTGTCTTCATCATCACTAATCCTGGAGCCCAAATCTGTTCCCTTAGAATCTGCTGAGTTTGGAGTCAGAGGGAGATTTGCTCACAGCTGTACATCTTGTACAAATAAATCGACGTTTTGTATGCACTCTTATGTTTTATGCTCACTTATATTTAGAACATACTTTCAACTGCAAATACCAATCTAATTAGTACCCGGAAATAAAGTACCCTAATGAGAGATGAGGCACAGGAACATTGCTGAAACCAGACGGCAACGAAACTCAACCCTACAAGAGAGACAAATGAAATAACAAGAAATACTTCCCATTTCCATTTCCCAAAAGCTATTATTATTATCCAAGTCGCCTTGAGAATGGCAAGGTTAGGCTAAAGGTATTCACTCTCTCTCTTACTCTCTTACTTATAAGAGAGTGAGGGTGCTCTGCGGGTTGTTTCACCTTCAAAGCAAATAAATGACAGCAATTATTTTTCTGTAATTGTTCTGATAAACCCCAGCACTAAAAAGATACACAGGAGGAAGTAAAATATAAGCTCCACTCCACAGACTTGGTTAAAATGTTGTATGCATAATGAAATAGGCATTGGTATTCTACCAATGTATTAAGCAGTGACCAAGCATGCAGTTACAAGTGAAATGGTCCCTTTTAGAGAGTTGCAACATATCAAACCTATGAAGCATATATTGATCATATCCTAATGATCCCAAAAAGTGCACATCAGCAGAATGATTTATCTATTCTCCGGCATCAATTATTCAGTACATTGCATTATGTCCTCTGCATAAGGGACTTATTGCTGTATGCATAGCAGACCGTTCAGGGCCTTTTTTGCACAAATACTGTGTATTATTGTGTTTGCATGTGTAATGAAAACCTTTACACTCACTACCTTTACTGTTGTGATGGACACAGGCTGATATTTGAAACCCTGCTGTAGCAGTAAGACCCTACAGTCCTCAGCATGTCTGTGAGGGCACAAGCTGTTAATCACCACTTAAACCATTCACTATGTTATTGTGTTGCAGCAGGCGGTTATCTCCCATCTGTTATCTGCAGGCTATTCATCTTCAGCAAGTTGAAGTGAAGAAATGATACTCTCGCCCTAAGGATTGTTTTAGAATTAAAACACATTATTTATCAATTGAAAGTAAAAGAAAAATGACTCCAAATGATATTTTTTTCTTGTTGTCTTTTTGTATCTTTATTGTCTCAGTGAATAGTCAGATCCCTTTAGAAAACAGCATTTGGTGCACATCTAGGAGACTGAAACATTTTCTGAGACATTCAAATATAAATTCTTGTGGAAAGAAAAATATAGACTGCACCCTTTTCAACATCAGTCAGTCATACTGAACATTCATCTTCACAATAAACCATTGCATTCGGTTTACCAGAGAAACTGTGTTTGGAAGCAGTGGACAGCAGGTGACAGCATTGAGGCATGACCAAGGTGGTGTTTTACATGTTAACAAAATGTTTTACAAGATGACAGTATAAGGACATGAGTATTTAATAGAAATATAAGGTTTGTATGTGCAAAGTTTGAATGACAGCTGTTGCAAAACAGAGAGATGATGAAATGCCTAGAAAATGCTAAAAATGTTACTCCCTTTCAAATCTAACATAAAATCATCATTAAAATAATTTAATATGAACACAATTTGTGGTGCTGAATAATCGGACAATTAACAGAACATGTGATTTAGTGTAATGTTAATGTTCATTCTTAAAGCATAGAATAAGCTAGTTGAAGAAGTTGAAAAAACTAAATGTAATCCTTAATTGGCCAAAATAAACACAAACTAATCTGTCAAATTAAAATAAATTGTGTGCAATAAATGACAAGATTAACATTTCTTAGTGATAAAAAAACATTAAACAAATGCATAATAAGCAATTCATGGAAGGTGCCAACAAAGGTTTAACTATTTCAATTTGTACTGTGTTAACACTTTTGGCATATTGAAGTCTCAAATTGTTATGGACAAAAGAAACAGGATAATCATTATTCCACTCAAGCTGCCTAAGACTACAGTCAGCTGTATAAAAGTCAGTTTCTATTCTCTGTGCAAAATAAATCCCAATAACTTTAAATATGCTATCTTTGCTAGTGAGAGTCCAGAGGGAGGCATCAACTGTGAGGTAGGCAACCTCTCTAAAAGTAGCCTCAAATTACTGTACGCTTCACACATACACAGGCCTCACTTTTTGTGGTGTTCTGATTCTGTTAGAATCATATGTATCTCAGAAGTTGGGCAAAAGAGGGAACATACTGTATGCACATTTGAAATATGCATAGGAGCTGTTCACCAGTTTTGGTGCAACTAACCTCTGAGAACAAAACTCTGCCCCACTGTGGGAATACTTTGCCAGCTCTCCGCCCACACCGATGCAGAGCAAACCTCACACCTACTCACAGTCAAGCTGTTTCAACCACTTTCATCAAACGCACACATCCCTTCAGCGGAATCTGGATGTATTCACCCTGAAGACCACCTGCAAGCGGACAACCTAAAAGTGAGGTCTTGGTTACATCAACAAATTAAACGAGTACAGACCACGACATGGGGGGGGTACAGGAGGAATGGGTTAACAGGGATCATTCATGCTATCCCAGCATGCGCCAGGGGCAAAACAGGAAACCTCTCTATCCCGTTTATGACGTACATGAAACATGCCAACTTCTCCTGTACACCTGCTCATGTGTCAGTGAAGTGTGGGATGAAACAAGACATCTTTAAAGATTGAAAATACATGCAACAAACTTATATACTGATATTTTACACAACATGTGCAACATGCCTGATCCGTTTGAACAATCCCAGGATAACAATCCGCTTGTCCTATGTTCAGAATTTCTATTACTTGCTTTTCTCTTGATTTATACTTTTACACTTGTTCCACTTATTTTCCAGTCAGGTCAGTCACGTTGCAATTTTGGTGTTTTAACTTAGATCTTGAAGTGTGAAATTTAAGCATGAGCTTTCATTCATTTATTCACAACCAGAAATGGGACTTAACAGCCATCATTGATCATGAAATGACTCATTGTAATTTCACATTGATAAGACTTACCAACAAGTGATGTTGGTGTTCACTGTCTTTCTGGCTTATTCTCTCTGTGCCAACTTCGTGACAGTTATCTAAACAGTTTTAGAACCAGTGGAAAACAGCATTAAGGATCAAAAGTGGACTCAATCTGTTTATGTATCACTAAATGGGGTTGCTTAACTATAAGATGCCAGATTTCGGCAGGTTTCATTAAAAAGTGTATACAGGTAAAGGCACACAATGACTGTCAATTAGTAGAAAATAATTAAGTATTATAACAGACATCTATAAAACATGCGACATGAAGTAGATAACGAACTAACGATAACGATAGCGATATCGAATCCAACGCGTGTGCACGTGTGAGAGAGATCTTGTGATCGTGCGTATGCGTGAGCTTGTGTGTGCGTGCGTGTCGGCTCCGGCTCATTCCCATCACAACCAAGATGGCGGCAGAGCGGACAGCCGGCTCGGCTCGGCTCGGTGACTGACATAAGACGCCTCGCTCGGTTGGACAGCTAACGGTTACACTCTCTTCTGAGGAAGCACTCTACAAATAAAGGACAAACAAACACACGCAGTGGTCAACGCAGCCTTCCGGTACCGATGGCGCTGCAATGAACAAGCACCGGTAGACGACACCGGCCGAAGTTGACTGTGAGGACCGGTGTGACGTTCACGAGCGGGGGGTAAGTAGGAGATGATGAGCCGCTTCACTGACTGACTGTATGCATGGGGGTTTAGCAAACAGCTGCCCACGGGAACAAGCTAGAAATCCCTCACGTGTTATGTGTGTGTTTCTTCACGCCACATTTATGTTGTATATTGAATTAACCAACGCTAAATGAAAATTCTTCCCTTAAAGCATTTCTGACCCCACCAAGAACAACCCGGTGCGTACGTGAAGCTAAGTGTGCGCCACAGGTTGTTGGTTGGATCCGTTAAAATTGTTGTCACCTGTACGATCCAAACACTGGTCAGTCACACAACATCAAAGCCGAGGTCATCCGGTGGGATAACGTGCGATGGTTGGGAGCTATAAATAATCCTAAACTCTACCCTCTCCCTGCACATCCACTCGCCTGTGGCTATATAAAGGCTGTTTGCTTTGGACCCGTGGAAGCCTTTTAATTTTACCTTCGTTGCATGCAAAGACATCACAGATGCAGAGAGAGCCTCTGCTTGTGTTTCCTTGTGTTGACATCGGTTCATTCCAACGATGCGTCCGATGTAGAGAGGCAGCAATCACTAATTGATTATGCGACAGGCCAATAATAATAGGCGACTATTTTAAGAATTGATTTAGAGGAGGACATTTTTGAATGCAAAGGTGGCAATTGTGGAGGCTGCTTTCGTTAAAGAGTTTGCACTGATGATACACTCCACAATGATTCATCGATAAATACGTAAACATTATTTTGCTGTTGTCGCAAACGGCAGTTTTCCAAGGAGACAGTGGGGTGAGAGTATGCTTACGCAGCCTTGCAACTACAACGTGCCAGCCTGGGGAATGTGTTTTCTGGTATTGTGCAGACAACACACATGCATGCATATGCCAATGTCTTTTAAAGCGCAAAAACAAGTGTGAGAATGCCAGCAGTAATAATGCCATGGAGTGTTTTCATTTTTTCAAGGTGCTTGTCTGGTTGGTTGTTTCAGAACTTCCCACAGTTCTAATGTGGATCTTGGCTGTCGCAGTGTCTCTTTCTCTTCGAATGCTGTAATCCTACTGGCTCCCTAATGTTCAAATGAGAACTCTGTAGGTGCCAGAGTGTCTGTTGTCTTTCTTGTCTAAATAATCTTGTATTGGTCTGGCTGCATGTTTGGGGTTGTTGTCCAAAGCGGAGTGCATTTGGGACCAATCGAGCGCCTATCTGATGCTGTATGAATGATAAGAATCGAGTGCAAAGGGCCAGTGAAGAATTAGGTAAACCAAGCTGCAGAGTCTAGCTTTAGAAGAAAGTTAGCAGACAGGAATGGTGGTGACGGTTGCCACTGGGGTCTTGACATTCTGGAGGTTTGCTTCCCCCCAAAAAAAGCCCCTCAGAGCTTGAGCTGTGTCACACACGAAAGGCAAGTCTGGTCAATTCCTGTGACTGTGACAAAAATACTCTCAAGTCTGTCATTTGAACACCTCTGTTCCACATACCAGAAAGGTAAGGCACACCGTTTACACTGTATAAATCCTCTGTCTGCTCTTGCTTTTCATTCAAGATGTTTCACATACCATGGTATTTCGTATGGCCATATTTTGTTGCTGTGCAAGAGATGGATGGGATGTTTTTGTATCCTTGTCTGATCATGTTCAGAGGGCAAAAGGGCGCCCTATTGGAATGTCAGATGGAGGGAAAAAAAGACTTTTATTTGATATGAAGATTCTGTCGTCTGCCACATGTATGCAAATGGCAGGGGTTGGCTTGGCTGTGCCGTCTTGAGCTGGTCAATTCACAACAGTGAATAAAAGATCAAAGAGACAGACAGCTAGACAGTGTCGGCACGGCCAATTGAAGACTCCAGGTATCCTCAGTAACGCTGGTCCCCCTTCTCCTGACACCACCCTCAGGGTCAATGCCTGCTGTTTACCAATTACCCACACCAGATGTCCCCTTATGTGGCAATGATGGTTTTAATACCTGAGGCATGGGGGTGCAATATTATTCCCAACATCTTGAATTATTCAGTGAACACAAAGTGCAGAGAAAAGCAGCCTCGCCTCAAAGAGCTGTCAGTTCAGGATGTGGCTATGCTTAAAGGGTGTTCACATATTAGACTTTTGTATGCACAGCACTCCTAATGTCTGAAGTAAAGAATGTATCATGACTTTGATAGTGTGTGGTTGTTCAACAGTTTTTATCAAAGTTTTCCAGCATGTGCCTGAAACTACGGATGTCCCTGGAGAATTTTCTGTGTGCACTTTTGCAGTTAAGATAGTATGTGCTAATGAGGTAATTGCTTTCCAAGAGCTACTTTCTAATGAAGCAGTAGAGGACATGTAAAGGCATTATGAAGTTTTTCCCTTTTTTCCCCACTTCATCAGTGATGTACAGGTTGATGAGATGGGAGGGTAGATGATATTAACTGCTGCTTGACTGATTTCTTTCTCCAGTTGTATTACAATATGGATTAAGTTACAATGCCCAACATGTATCCCTTCATTCCATTCACCAGCAAGTTGTTGCATTTAGTGGTTTATACAATTAGATGAGGCGCAGATGAGACAAAGAACAAGAGCTGTAACTGCTTAAAACGAGTGACAATCATTTTCTTTCGCTCTCTGGTCTTTTTCCTGCTCCAGTGAAGTTGTCAATTGTTCACTGATTGATTCTGTATGGTTGTTGTCTGATGCGGCATGTTGTGTTGTGCATACCGAAACATTTTGTGTTGTTAAAACATAATTACAGTCGCATGAGATATGTGGACAGAGTACAACTGTTTTAAATGTTGCCAGTATCAACCAAAATATGCCCAGTACATCACTTGCAGCTGTTCTTAACTTTCAATCTAGGACTTAGAAAATATATACACAACTATGGTATTTGGTTTTGAGCTTTGGTGGGTTGTTAAATATTTATATAGAAGATGAGCAGATACTCTTTGCTGTGGTGCAAAAATCATTAGGCACGCACAATGGAGCCGGTGTTGAGTGTCAATTTATATAACATTGGTGATGAATGGCGGTGCATTGTAACTGTTATCACAAATGAATCTTAATTGTGAGCTGTAACTTGACAGGCTTAGGTTTAACTTGAGAATGATTTTGTTTCTACAGCTTAATGTTTTTTTTTAAGCAAAATGTAGATGCTGTAAAGAGAAGCTGCTATTGATTTAGATACAGAGCAACTCAGAACATGATTACATGTTCCCAGGGAATACCATCCACAAACAATAATTAGTTGTGAGCTCAGAGTATTACCTGCAGTGAGAAAGGCAGGATATGTTCCCAGTTGGTGGGTGGCATCTGATGTTGGAAAGATGAATGTGGGCGATGCCATCATCTAAACCCGGGGCAGGGAACCTTTTTTACTTTCTAGGGCCATATCAATCTTTACAGCATCCATTGTAGGCCAGACTAAATTACTGAAGACATACACTATATTGCACTAACTTCTTTAATGCGTTGGCTGGAGGATAATGATGATGGGAAAAGGATTATTCCGACATTGTCATCTTTTAACTAATCATTCAGACAGAAATGGGTGCGCACCATTAAAGAAGTACCAAAGTCAACAAAGAGGTCACGTTGGGAAACAAATGTGCATGTTTGGAGACCTAAGTGTGTCTCTCTGGCGTGTGCACCACCAGCCTAAAGAATGGGTTTCTGCCAACCAGGGAGTTAAAAGATCAGGCTGGGAGAGTCGGCAGGTTGGTGGGATCAGGTTTCCTGGAGACACACTATTAATTCCCACAGAGCTCTGCATTAGCACTTCTTTGTGCTAACACTGTACACAAAGCCAGCATGGCAACATTTCCAGGTGTGTTGAAGCCTGGGAATTGTAATCCATCAATTGACCTTGATATCTGTATATCCATGAATGCAGAATCATTTCCACAAAGACGTTTTCTTTGGTTTGCTCTGTCAATCCTTGATCCTGTTTTCAGGATCTTTGTGTATATTTGTGTGATTAACTTGTGGCCAGATTGTTCAGTAATGTTATGTTCAAACATTGGAAGTGTATTTATTTGCTATGAGGTTTTCTTTTATTCCTAAAAAGGATCTGGATGTTCTGGATTCACTTCTAGACTCTCTATTGAGGTTTTGTATGGTAGGCATGCATCTGACATAGGCAAAGGATAAATGAATATCTATGTTTTGATAAATACATAACAACAAATCTAAAGATGCATCAAAGTTGAATAGTGAATCTCTGATGCAGTTTCGCCTCGTGCTCTTTTTTGTAGATGAAATCAAGTGTTATTAATGGGATCAGTGTCTGTCACTGCTGCATCCCCATCCATCATTGTTAGTGCCTAATTACCCATCAACAAATTCATCAGCATCTCCTCCTTCCCATTAAGACACGTAGATAGCCTAAAACCTGAGTTGAGTTTTAAACTATCTTTCTAAATTTAGGTCTAGACCATGAGTTAAGCTTTTTAAGGTGCTTTATATGCACACCAGTTTCTTAATATCAAAGTACATTAACTCACCATTATCATATTCAGGCTTGGAATAGGTAGCCTGTGCAGGTCACAAACTGCCAACCCCGACATTCTCATTTCCATTTTTACACACAGTCCTCCCCTGCTTAATCATTTGTTGCACTAATCATGTTGCTCATGTAAAGGCAAGAAGTGGCAGTTAAATATCAATGCCTGGCCCTGAGCATCCGCAACTAGATTTTTTGAAGTCAAGGAGAGTTAAGTGAGAGCCAGAGCTGCAGGTAACCTTTGGTATCCCCCTTCAATAAATCAGAAGTTTTTTCCTCTAACCTTTCTGCATTTTTGAAGACTTTTTGTGCATTTACCAAAAGTTTGGACACTGAGGATTTCTTTTTTGATGACTTTCAGTTGAAATCAACAGATTTTAAGTGCAAATGTTTTAGTATTTATCTTTTTTATTTTCTGAAATAAAGCAAACGGCTCGATTTTAAATGAAATAAAAACACCCACATTACACTCTGTGACACATACATTCAGTTCCTTTTGAAACTTTCCTGAAAATGTTTGCTAAATGCCATCAGCAATTTTTCATCCGCATATTGAGGTATCACAGCAGGCTGTTAAGTAACATTTTAACTGTAAGTGTCTAAAGGGCCAAAATCTTGTCATTTTTCATCCATCTGTCTTTTGTACATGGCATCTTAGCAGCAAGAGTTGACAGTTTTCTCACTAGGTTTTGCTGAAAACAAGATTAATCATACACTCATCAGTCAAATTGTGGCTGCTGTGAATATGTGTAACTCACTGCCTTGGAGGAATGCATCATTTGTGGGGAACACCATGTTTATTGTTAACTTGTCACAAAATGTAATGCCAGCTAATTAATGGGTATTTATAAGATAGGATTGATTAATTCGTCCCAGAAGGGAAATGTGTGAAAGACTGTCAAGGAACCACTGCTGAACAAGAGAGCGCACACACAAAACCAAGCTGATAGCTACAAAATGTCCCATATCTTGAAATCATACAATATAGATTGACAAATGGTATTACTAGTGTGTGGGGAACTAGTGAAGCACGCACACACACACACGCCCACACACTCACACACAAACACTTTAAGAGATGTTAAATGCACATTAGGTTTAATTTGTTTAGTCATTAAATTGAGAATGATACCAGGAAAAACAGGGTTATCTATAGTATACACATTTCCTGCAGAGACATTCAGCTCATACCCAGAGCCAGCAGTGGGATGCTTGTTGCCTATTCCTCTATAGACATACAGATTCCTCTTATGTCAGTTCTGCTTTATGAACTGAGAGGTTTTTAGATGCAACTATATATGGACCATTATTGACATGTTAATTACATTTCATTTGGTCGATGAGGTTCAGGTGTAGCAATTGCAGTTTTGCATGTATAAAAAACTCTGAACTAAAACTTTCTCCCATAGGTTGTCATTTTTCTAAGATGTTACATGACCTGATGCAGCGGGTGCCAAACACCCACCCCTCTAGGCTAACTAGAAGCAGATGCCTGGCTAGCGAGGC
Organism: Colistium nudipinnis; assembly: GCA_016785305.1. Lineage (NCBI taxonomy): Eukaryota > Metazoa > Chordata > Actinopteri > Pleuronectiformes > Rhombosoleidae > Colistium > Colistium nudipinnis. The sequence continues at coordinate 2,475,080 of JAFBJU010000879.1, forward strand.
TTCCTACTGGCTTGTGTTTATGTTCTTGAGCACATTCCTTTTCACCTCCTCCACGTGTGTGCCCTGCTGTGGCTATCTCTGTGCTGGATGTCTATTCAGCTGGACTCGAGGGTTGCGACTGAGCTGCTTGAGTCTTAAAACGAGAGTCCCTTTGGTGAGTTTCATTGGCTCCGGTTCCTGTGAAATGGACAGCTGGAAACTGTTTCCCCTTCACGTTGGCTTAAACAAAACCCATGTGGAAGTGACTTCAGGCCTGGTTGGGCCTGGACATCTTATCTAACTCCTCCCCGAGGTCCTGCTGTGGTGAAAAGTCAGCGAGTTTGGGTTGGGAAGCTTTGTCTATGGCTCTCTGGCACCAGTCCCTTCATGTGGCCACGTTTAAAGTTTCTGAATTGTATTTTTCTTTTGTTTTTCTGGTTCCCACACTGCTCTATTATGATTAGTGTAGAGAATCAGACTAACGCACATAATCTGTGCATTCAGTTGAGTAACTGCATAAAATACCTTTAAAGCAAGTCAAACCAGAGCAGAGCCGTGGGGAAAACCATGATATGCTATAAAGCACATGTAATGAAATAATCTACTTAATAAAGATGCAGAAATGCAAAAAAAATAGTTAATTAGTGCGCCAGGACCACTGTCATGGGCCAGAGTAACCTTTTAAAGAGCCTTGTGGCCTGAGCACGTCCTCTCTTAACTGTTCACAGCTTTTTATGCTGTGAGGAATCAGTTGTGACTTCCCTCTGGGCGTTTACCTTAAGAGCAATTCAAACTTTCCCCTCCACGCCAGTTTGCCAGGGATGAAGTAGGGCGGCCAGCAAATTAAGATATTTGGATTAGACCATTTAAGCTGTGATGCAGATTTGTTTTTTTTGTGTGTCACTGAGTTCAGCTAGAGGGAGAGAATCCAGTGATGCTCTGTGCATGAAAATCCACTGCCTAAATACAGTGGTACCTTGACTTAACGAGTTTAATCAGTTAAGGCACTCGTAAATCAAATTACTCGTATGTCAAATCAATTTTCCCCATTGAAATGAATTGAAATGCCATTAATACCGTTCTGGGCCCCCAAAAAACACAGCCATTTTTTTGTAACATGTTTCTAAATGAGAAAAAATTACTTTTAAATAACCAATATTGTATAAAAACACAATACATACAGTAGAATGTACTGCAATAAACTGGTTTTATTAACTATAATGTCCAGCATTTACCTTGGAGATCAGACAACTTAATGATGCTGATGGAGGTGGAGCAGAAAGGCTGCACTGAATAACTGAATCTTATTCGCTGATTTTTGCCCTTTTCGCCACGCTTTCCTCACTTTCATCTTTCATCAAGCTCTGTTTGAACCTCCCTTTCAGAATGTTTCTGAAATGAGTTTGGCAAGTGTCATTAAATAGTGCCATCGCACGCCCAGTTGCAACTTTTTCTGGGTGTTTTTTTTAACAAAGTCTGAACGTTTCTCCCACATTCCCGACATTTCCTTTATCTCACCTGTAGAGATAACCCAACATGCAACTATATCAGGACCAATCTATATTACTAATACTAAAGTTGATAACAAAAACCCCAGTAAAAAAATAATGGCTATTAATAAGTTAATCGGAGATACCTGCAAATCGAGGACAGAAAAGAAACCGTTAACACACGGTAAAGGACACAACAAATGAAATACATGTGTTTTACAAAGAGGAACAGTTGAACTTAGATTGGATTTTCAATTTTTTGTGTTCCTCATGTGTTGACCATGTACTTTCTGCCTTTTGTTATCGAAGAATGTTACCCCACGACATACACACCAAACTTCATAGACGTCTCACTGACTCTAAAGGCTGTCTCATCAGCTTGTCACCCTTTCCAGATTCATGCTCACGTGCAGGCTTTTTTATGGCATAGTGTTGTGAGCAGAAGTGAAGATGTGACAGGAATGTGTGTGCTTATTCCACCACTATGGAGTTTCCCCACGCATCAGTTCCTATTTCACTTGCTTTTGATTTTCCTTTGCCCTAGCTGTTGTATTGCTTCATTAAAGTCACGGAGGACTTTGATGAAAACCTGAATGGGTTCGTCTAAGTTGGAGGATTTAATGTTTAACTGTGTCAAAAAGCTTCAGTTCTTCTTGCATCAGTGCTGCAGTGGAGCCATTTATATATATATTTTTTTACATTTTTTTCTTCTGTTCTGAATTGACAAATGAAAATGCCAGTAATTAAACATTGGGGCACATCCTTTCCTCAGGGTGTTACGTCAGTGTGTTGTAATCCAAGTGTCAGAGGGACATTTATATGCCTGCTCTGTGTTGGACAGGAAGTTGAAAGCAGATTGTAAACTTGGACTCAGATTCCTGCAGATGTGCGACCGCTAGTGCATCTGTGGTTGCTCTTAGTTTTTCCATCAGTTTCTCACAATGAGGAAGTGATGAAAGTCAAAGTGCCAGAACACAGTGAACCAGCATTTCCTCCATCTGTCAATAGCTGGATGTGACCAGCAACAATAGAAACACAGATTGCTATTAATTGGTATATAAGTTTGCCACATTACCAAAGCAGCCAACCTTAGTTTTTCTCTCCACCAAATATTTGATCTGAAACAGCCGATGATGGAGAGAACCAGTAATCATCATAAAGTAATGGAATATTTTGACCATTAATCTAGAACCTAATTGGTTTCTGCTCCAAAGTTATTATATTTGTACATCTTGACTGAATTATCAGTTATACAGCAACACAGGTCACAGGGAGACTTTGTCTTCAATTCCTCTCGACACTGTGGCGAATCAAGGATGAAGAACAAAGATGTCAAAGGAGGATACTCACTGGCAGAGGTCAAATATTCTTCACTTTGATCTCCTTTTGACTTGTACTAGTCTCCAAGGGTGAGGAGAAGAAAGTGACCGATTTGTGTAGCTGTGGTGACTGCTGGAGTCTTTTCAACATAGCATCACACAAACTGCAGTTAGAAGATTTTGAACCTTTCCCCTGAGCCAACTCATTAACACACCACGGTAATTCAAGTCTTTGTCCACACCATCTTACTGCACATGATTGGAATTATGGGCCTTGTCACGTTTAATTATTGTGATTCAAACTCATCAAGCACTATTCGGGTTATATATCTTCTTCATACCATCTTTGGAAAACTGTGTTATAATGTGAAAAGAAGACGTGTTTAAATTGTGTTCTCTTCTATACAATGTATGCACTTTCTGCTTTGGGGGAATGTCATTGTCACATCTTTTAGATTTGTGTGGGTGTAACAACGGTTCTTTAGTCTTTTTGACTGACCAGGAGAAGAGCAATAACACTGGCAGGGCCAGAGTTGAAATGTAATCCTCAGAGAGGCACTTGTGTCACTGAGGCGTGAGGGTCAAGAGGCAAAAGAAAAAGAACTAATATATATAATTTCAAGTGTTTTTGTCCTAACTTTTAAGAAAAATCTCAAAGACCGCATGTGTAGCTACAAGGCTCAAGGCAATCCTGTGTAGGTCCGAGGAGACATATTTGGTAGTTTATCGATATGTAATGAAATGTGTTTCCCTCATCTCACACATCAAATTGCCTCAAAAAGGAACCGTATTTCTTCAAAAAGCCATTAAAGGGAGGAAAACGACTACACAGTCGTTTTTGGCAAAGCCTCCAGCAGCAGATGTTTTTGGATATGCCAGAGTTTCTCCTCACGCCATTGATATTGTTGTCAGTTGTGTCTTGGTCTGAAAACCTTTTAGTGCTGTTGTCCCAGATTCTGTGGTCTCAACTGCCCTGTTTTCTTAAAATTGCACTGTGATCATGACATGGCAAACAATCCGCGGTTAAGTGTTGTGCAGGATCAGAGTAATACTAAACTTTGAGTTGATATTTGATTCTCCCTCTTGTGTTTCTGAAGACAGGAAAATGTAATTGTGTTTTCCGGAGCCACAGTTGTTTACTCATTTCAGTGCCGTTCATATGGGGGATTTCTTAATGAGTGATTGTGTGCAGATAGTCCAGAAATATCCTGTTTTAATTTGTGTTTACTTTAAACCTAATTTGTGTGCAACCAGTTATGTCAGTATACCTTTAAGCCTGTTCCTCCTCTGAAAATGGAGAAGATGTTATGCTGGCAGGCCTTTCTTTCTAAAACAGATTAAGAAAACTACTGTTTGCTTTTATCACCATGCTTCATATGCTCCCTGGTATCTTTAGACTTCTAAGCAGCAGGTTTTTATGTGAGACCAGGCCTGTAATTGAGGCAGAATGTCAAGTGTGAATGAACACCTCCGTGTTGCTTTTTTAAAATGCACACTCAGGTCTATTACCGTGCCGTTTTGGAGTAAAAAAAAAAAAAAGAGGTCCAAACCTTTAATAGCAACAATGTTCTCACCTTTTGTCAAAGTGTCTTTTAGCCAAGACACTGAACCTTTACCGGGTCATGTAAACAAAAGTTAATCTAGTGAGAGATTGTCAGCTAACTACCTAAACTGTAAATGGCTGCCCTTGGTACCTAATTGAAGCCTCTCTCCTCTCATTTTTAACCTTGTCTTTTTATTTGCCCTTCTACTGGCCTCCCCTCAGAATGATTTATTTCAGTATTTTTATTTTACTGCCGCACACAAGGACGTAAGCACTGTCTCTACCTGTTACGACAATGAAAATGAATCTCCCCGCGACTTTCTCTCTCTCCCTCCCTGCGTCTCTCTCCTTCCCTCTGTAACCTTGCAGGCAGTCGGCGGGGATGGGCGATGATGGAGGACAAAGGCCCCCGTGTAGCCGACTACTTTGTGGTGGCTGGTCTGACGGATCCGTCCAAGCCGTTGGATCAGGAGATCCACTTTGACGATGACTGCCACAAGACGGCCAAGCCCAAAGCGCCCGTCACCGATGTGGCGTTGGTGATCCGCTCTATGGGCGAAGACGTGCCACCAGGGTTCAGCTGCATAGAAACTACACCGACCGGCCATTCAGCTGATCTTAACAATGGTGGACTCATGGCGCCCCAGATCTTCCTGTGCTACAGGCGAGGGCGTGACAAGCCACCACTCACTGACCTAGGGTAAGTACTCAAAGAGTGTAATATGTGGGGAAGGTGTTAAGCTTTTCCCATGATAAGGTATTATAATTTTTTTTTAGGAATTACATATATATTACATAATATATGAACACATGAGATTTTGATGATCAAAGGTCAAGTTCACTGTGATTTCAGAAAGCAGGCTTTTGGCGTTGAATACAAGGCATCTCAGGAACAGGAATCACTTTGAATTTGGCAGAAATTTTCGTAGTGCTGCAATAGAAATTGTTTGGGAGTTTTATTGTAATACAATATTTAGGATGGCCTACGCCAGTTCCCCAAAGCCTAAAGAGGTTATCAGCCATGTTTTGTCTGACCAACAGTTCTAAATTTCCACATTTTCAATCGGCTTTCACATGGGAGATAAAAAGGCCAAAACCTCTGGTAAATGAGAAGGGTAACTATAAAACGTGGTGTTTTTTTTGTGTATTGTTTACTTCATTTAAAATTGTCCTCCTAGTTCTTGGTATTGTGAGTAAGGAGAAGTGTTCGTATCTCATATTTAGTCCAAATTATGTCTATTCTGTGAAACAAGCACTTTAGGAAGTGTGATGCTCTGACCCAAAAAAATATTTATGCTGCAGTTTTCCACGGCAGCCTTGCCTTGTAGCACTCCCCATTTTTATTTGGAAACACAAATGGAAATAGCACGAAACGCCGGTGCAGTTGTCATCCTCAGCAACATCTTTTTCGATACTGTTTGCTCAGCCCTCGAATACTTCTGTCTGGCTGAGGCAGGTGGTGACAATGCTAAGGAGGCCAATACTCACAGGATAGAGTGCAGAGCTTATCAGGCCCTGACACAGAAGCTCTGCTCACACTGTATCAGCAGCTTTTGTGTGATAACCCAGAGGAGCTGCACTTTCCAGACACTGGGAAAGACAAATGGGAGGCGGAGGTGTCTGTATTTGTGTGTGTTCAGGTGTAGCTATTATATGCATCCATTGAAATGTTGTTCAGACTGCACATGGAATATTAGGTATTATCTATGAGCATTATTATCGCTTCAGCTTATTCCATACTGACAAATAAGGTGAATAAGAGTAGCATTCCATCAGTGAATTGTTAAGTTGAGGTGATAATTCAGGCAATCACATCTTGTCTTTAACTTAGTAGCTAATTTTCTTGTGCTGTTTGTCCGTCTCAGGAAAAGTAAAGTTCCTTCAGAAAAGAAAATGTGTTGGGGTCTAATTCAGCAAACTGGCAGAGGTCAAATATTCTTCACTTTGATCTCCTTTTGACTTACTGTCTACTAGTCTCCAATGGTGATGAGCATTTTCACATTTTACAGACTCTTCTCTGTCACAAACTAATAAAGGTATTATGTCAACGGCACTCTTCAAATGGCGGAGACTTAATCATTAAAAACGGTCCTGGTATAATAGCAGAGACATTATGCACTTTGGTGTGTTTGCTGTGCGCAGAGTAGATTCAACACAGCAATGAAATTAACTGAAATGTAAAAGCAGACAAAATAAAAAACAGCATTTGATCACTTTGAGTTTTGTTCTCTTTTCTAATTCCAGAGAGCACCACAAAATGCCTGTTGGTTCCACTTAAAACAGCCATGGTAGAGAAGTGTATAATGGAAGCACGAAGAGGGATGTTTAAAATGACCTTTGTAACTATGTACTTCTGTGCACGTATTTAAATATGACATTTTGCAAAATTTGCTCTGCACTGCTTTGAGGCACAAATAAGACATTTGGCTTCATAAACTCCATTTTGTCAGGCACTAAGAAATTGGGATAAATGCCCAATGTTACAATGAAATTTGGAGCTCCACCCAATGGGTCCAGTGTGATCATGGCTGCATATTGTGTTCAAATGACATGCTAATCACACTAATAGCTACACAGTGATATGGAGTTTTTTTTGGCTGACTGCAGTGTTCTGCCTTCTCCCCGCAGCGTGTTGTTTGAGTGGAAGGAGCGACTGAAGCAGGGCTGCCACCTCATCCAGACCACGCCCTCTGGTCGTCCAGCCAATATCAGTGGCAATTCTTCTCAGCGCATCTATGTCACTTATCGGCGGGCCCCTGAAAGTCAGCCGCACGCTGCCCTGGCCGTCACTGATATCTGCATCATCATCCCAAGCAAGGGCGAGGCGCCTCCCCACACATTCTGTAAGGTGGAGAAGAATCTCAACAGCAGCATGGTGAGAGAGACACTGATCTATACAAAACCTATTAAAAAATGCTCTAAAAAACTCTGGACTCGAGTGTGAAAGGATTATGAATTGACTGTATTGATACAAACTTTTTGTATAAATTGTGCTTTTGAGTAGGTTAGGAGAGAATTCTGTACTTCCATGAAATGTTTGAATCAGTGCCATTTTCAAAATTATGTAAAACCATCCTCTATTGGAGCTTTTTTTAGGTAATTAAAAGATATTCAATCATTCAATTAAGTTTTCATTGTTGGCTGAAACTCAGAGATCAAAGCCTGAATGACTTGGAGTTTGAAATTTGGTGTTTAGAAGTCAAAAATCAGACTTGACATTGAGAGGAATAAAGTGGAATGAAATCATACAGGGTTTGTGATACTGTATATGTGGCAGTTATGCACCTAAAATGTGCCAACTGACAATAAATTACAGAATAAGCAGTTGGCTGTTAATTGTATTTGAGTGTTTCTATATCCAGCAGCTGAAACTCAGGTCTTTACATTTTAGTGCATCTTTGAATGCATCTTCGAGGACTTTAAAACAGGTTCCGCTTGCACATGCTAAAAATGTTACAGCTACAAAAAAATGCATTAACTGATTAACTTAATCTGCAGCAAGTTGCAAATCTTCTGCATTTTCCTAATATAGCACTATGAATAAAAACAAGGTGTTATCTGGAAAAACTTGTGTTGGAATATTGCCTGTAAAGTGAAGTAATGGTAATTTTTTTGTTAAAAAAAGGTTGCATTATATAAAGATGTAAATCATTGTTTCACCAACTTCTTCAATTTGTCATTACAGGTATGAATTAATATTAAATGTGATCAATCAGCAGGGTGCTCTGCTGGTGTTGAATAATAATGGGCAAAAGAATCCACACTTGAATGGTCCCCTTGGAAATATTGTTTGGGACAGGATAAATGGATTTTTTTTTTCTAAATTTGATGGCACATAATTTTTTATTATAAGCCCAAAGGCACCATATGCTAACTTCCCTATTTTATTCTGCTTTTTTTCAGTGGGGCTCCCATGTCTTCCTGTGTTATAAGAAGTCTGTGGCCAAAACCAACACAATAGCCTACAAAGCAGGTAAATCTTTCTAATGCCATAACTACCGGTGCGCACAGATTAGAATTCTAATGTGTACCTCCTGTTTCTGGTGAAATATCACGCGTCATCTGTAAATATTTTCTCCCCTTCGTCACTTTTTCCCATAATCACTGGATACTTGTGACAGAAAAACAGAATAGTCAGAGAATGGGGATACGTTATGATATACAGTATATATATACACACGTTGTACTTAAAAATGATTTATAAATGTGCATTGCATCAAACACATTACATGTTTCTTTATGTGTTACAACTATACTGTTGCAGACATGTTTCTAGAGAGGAGGGTCTGCTGCAGGGTAAATTGGCTGCATGAGGAAAGTCTGCCATTGCAGTACTTGCATGTTTAGGCTTGTTGGAGCATGTTGGTGCCTTAGATTTGGTGTGATGAGATAAGCCCCTGCTCGCCTATATTCTTCCTTTTCAAAAGGTTGAGATGGTTGCCATATACAGTATGTTATGGCGTATATCACATTAAATAAATTAATACATTTTCAGTGCCAAAATACTTGACAGAAAAAAATGTGGTTTTCCAAAATCCCCATTGCATTTGACCAAACCTCAGACAGGCTTTTTGTTATTGTCTTCAATAAGCAGCAGACTGTGAATGGAGAGATTGCAATCTCTTTCTTACGAATGCTTTGGATGAGTCAGCTCAAGGAAATTTTATTTATTTTCAACATTCTTAGGCCGGGAAAAAAAACAGCACACATTAAGCTTTGAGTTTTGGAAACAGATGTTTTATGCCACATCTGCCATTGTTTCTAGACAGATGAAGAAGTTTGATTCAGATCTGAGCAAGCTGAGCAAGCTCTTGTTGGTTGATACATGTTTTTTTTTAGCTTGAGATGAAGTAACACATATAAATGTGTTCATTTAGCTGTAGATCAGTGCATACACAGGACATTACCCACTGTGCACATTATAGTAGCCTTTTTTAAGATGTAGAACTGGCAGTGACCTGCTGAAACCAAATCACTATACACTCCAAACTGGCTAAATTGTTCCAGCGTCCTAGTGCCATTCAACACATCTGCACTACCTTTATGGGGTTCATAATATACAGGTTATAATAATATTAATGATATTCTAGGTTTGTAGGAAAGGCCTTATGTTTTGGGCTTTCTGATTTCAAATATTTAGAATCAAACTTAGAGACATGCTATATTCAACTCAAGGATCAGGATCAACCGTTGCTATGCTTTTATTTCTTCAGCGGGGATGTAATGAGGCTATGAACTTTCTGGTATTTACATTACAAATTATTGGGTTTGTTAATTTTGTGAAAGTGTTAATGATACAACATTTCAATAAACACAAATTAAAGTGTACATGGCCTCTTGAACATGTAGATTTGTGGTTTATCATTTTTTTTAAATATCTTAACATTTAAGGAATGAACCTTTAATGAAATGCACTCTGACAGTTTGAAGGCTTGTAACTTAGTTGGCATCAAGTGTTTAAACTACACAAACTGTTCTTTTGAAGTAGTTTGTAGTAGTCTGTAATGCTTGTTTAGTAGCTTCCTTAAGTCAAAGTTAATAATAAAATAAAATCACTACCTCATTGTTTGTTGTTTGTGTCCACTGACACTGACTGGTTACCCAAAGGCCTCATTACCAAGCACTGATTTCTTATTACAAAGTCAGCGACACACTGGGATCAATAAAGGTGATTTTGTTTCTACATAAGCTCTTATTGGTAATCACAGAGTTTGCATTTAACATCTGAATACATTTAGTCTGTCTGTTTATCTGTGTTTTTTTTGCCTGTCAGGTTTATTCAGCAGATATCCAGAAGAGGACTATGAGTCATTCCCTCTGCCAGAGTCTGTCCCTCTCTTCTGCCTTCCCATGGGTGCCACAATCGAGTGTTGGCCCGCAAACACCAAATATTCCCTCCCTGTTTTTTCCACCTTTGTCCTCACTGGAGCCTCTGGAGAGAAGGTAAGTCGGGAGAATGGCTCGATTCACTCCTTTATTCTACCATCTGTCTGTCCGTCTGTCTGTCTGTCCGTCTTTCTCATCCAGATATCTAATAAACATCCCTATAGAAGCCCCAGATAAAAGAGTCACCTGCAGGGCATGTTAAAATAGCTCTAATGACCATTGGACACTTGCATTGATGTAGGTTGAAAAGTATAATATTACATATTGCATAAAAAAAATGTGTTTGCATATACAACTTTGTTATTCAGGAAGTTTGTATCAAACAAGTCCTAACTGGGTGAAGTGCACACTTTACGACACATTATACACAACTCCACAGCACCAACACATTGCAGCTGAGTGTCCTTGATTTGCTGAAAACATAAAGAAAATTAGGGTCGTTAAGACATTCGCCTAATGGCTTAGTCGCCCTCATTATGGTGGCAGCTGGCCGGAAAAATGCCTTCACTCTACGTCTAATTGAAAGAAAAATCTATAGGTAAGGCTGGCAACACGCTAAACAATTTGACCCCACACACATTCAGGGAATAGATTTATGCCTTAGTGGAATATAGGGAAAAAAAAAAGACCAGCTTATTGAATAATGGCAAGTACACAAGTGCCTTTCTAATGTTTCATGTTAAAAATACTACAATTACCACAATTGTTTTCTTGTGAAGTCTCGTTTCCATTCAATCTTGTGTCTGTGGTATTGCCATTGTGTAATCATTGCAACAAACGGCAGGTGTGGGGTCTTGCGGTCTGGCAGAATCGTCTATTCAGTGTGTTCAGAGGATTATTATGTTAAAAATAGGTTGAAACTGTCCTCATGTCTGGTGTACCACGTTTTTACAAGCAGTTAAGACTTGAAAATTGTACAGTGTGTTACCAGCCTTATACCTTTGCTGATATACACAGAAGTCGGTAAGCTAATCGTAGTTTATCAAATGTTTGTTAACTTGCTGACCTGTCGATAATGCTGATTTACTTCTAACTAACTATGTGTGGCTGTAGGTGTTGATACTGTTGAGTCGTGCTATAAATGATAAACTTTTCCCCCAAAAAACTGAATCATGCAGTTTATATCCAGCATAGTAACAGCTGCGTGTGTCGGTATCAAAGAGTGATGGCATGCAGCAAACATCATGGTATGTCTCTGCATTATATTGCCTGCTCTGTGCTGTAGTTTAAAACTATCAATTGTTTTCCCCCACTTCTTGGGTAGGTTTAATGGAGGGAAAAACATGTGTGATAATAACAAGACATGTACCAAAAAGGGATTTTGGCCCAGCATCTCTTGCCTTTATTTGCATATCTGGTATTGAGGTCATTTAAAAGTAACTATAGAAATCAGGTTAAATAACTGTGATATTGGATAATGATACTGATAACATTTGGATACAGGTTTTTAGTAACTCTGAAGGATTTGTTTTTTAAAGTTACCCTCCCAACCCAGCTCATCAACACATTGTAACTGCCATTTATACAGCTCACAAGACCACGTGTAGAATGAGAAAACCACAATGCTCTGGATGCCAGGAGAGAAAGTGGGTCAGGCATGCATGTTGCTTTTGTCTGTTGAAAACCTTGTATCACCACATTCAGTTGTTCCTTTTTTTAGGACAGGCTCACTGGCTGTAAAGGAAAATATTAAAGAAACCTGTAAAATATAATGCCGTAGGTACTTTCTTTTGTTAAAGGTTATGGTTATCCAAGAGGTTGTTGTTGTCAATGCCATGTTTAACTGATGTGTCATCTGTTGACACAAACAAAATATTGACACAGAGTTTTATTTGCTCTTCTCTGCTCATGCAGCATGCTTGAATTAAAAACTGTTTTCTATTTCCAGGATGTAGAGGGGATTTATTTGGCCCAATGTTGATACAGGCTTACCTAACTGCTGTTTGTTTGGCAGTCAGGGTATTGATGTTCATGTGTGATGTGAAGGTTGAACATCAATGCATTATGCTTAATTCTTTTCTTTACATATGGATATTTCATTTATATAAGAGTGCAGGTTTTATCCAGAGTGTAGCTTAACCAGGGGTGGGGAACCTTTTTCCTATCGAGGCCAATTTCAAGGTTTAGAAAATCCTACGAGGGCCAACTAAATCATTTTACCCCAGAACCTTTAGTTTAAGTTGCAGCCCATTTACTTTTCTTCCATGCTTTATCTGTAACTTTGTTTTATCTATGTTATCTTCCTATTTGTATTTTAAATTGTGTTTTTGTTGATTGTTTATTTACTGATGTAAAGCACTTTCAGCCTTTTGTGTAATGAAGGTGCTTTAATGCAAGTTTGGAACTGCTTCTCTTTGCCAAGGCATCTGATGTCAGATGGTTGTCAAGTAATCTTTTGTCCATTTGTCTTGAAAAACACGACATTCTGCATCATCCTTTCTTTTCTTTATGCTTGCCATTTTGGTGAAATTATAACCAGGGTGCACGTAACTGGCAGAGGTGTCGCAACGGGGCAGGCAAACTAGGCAATTGCCTAGGGCCACGAGCTAGAAGGGGGCCCCCCAAAGACAGCAGTTTACATTGGTCCACAGCAAAGACAACCTGATAGCCCCTTAAACGACTTGCCATGAAGAAGACACTGCAATCACACGTTGGGAAGCTTTTTTTTCCTTTTTGCCTGGGGCCCCCAGAGTGTCTTGAACATCCCTGCAAAGTCTGTAATGCATTACGCCACTTGCGTCACTCAGTGCCTTTGCGTACCTGTCAGGAACACGGGAACATCGCATCTGCCTCCTTTTTCTGATTAGAGTTTTATCGTTAGTAGGCTAACTGTGAATTACCTTGCGGGCCACTTCAAACGGGCCGTACACCGCCCAGAGGCCGGAGGTTCCCCACCCCTGTTCTCAACTGTTCCTCCTCATTATAATGTGCCCATGTCATCTGTAAAATTCAATGGTTCTTCAAAGCCTTTTATTTTTTACTAGGGAATGCATTGTGTCATAAGGTTCCACATTGTTATAGAGCACATTTCCACAGCTGGCCCACAGTATGACCTATAAGTGTGCCACTTTCCTATCATAAACACAGCAACAAACAGTTTTATTTTGGTGAGGACTAGTTTGTAAAGTGTGTGTATCTGCAAACTTCACTGCATTGGCATCTCTGTGCTGATTAAGACGTATAACTGTACATGGTGAGTTTTGTAATCAATATGTTTATCGTTTCAGGTGTACGGTGCTGCCATTCAGTTCTATGAGCCCTACCCTCAGGAGTGCCTGACTGATCAACAGCTCTCTCAGCTGGGCCTCCTGAGCCTGGAGCCACACAAGCCCACTTGCCCCAACCCTGTGGCTGCAGACACCAGCAGCACCTCTAACCCCCGCCTGGTTTACACCAACAAATGTATCTGCTTGCTCTCCCACTGGCCCTTCTTCGACGCTTTTCGCAAGTTCCTCACATTCCTCTATCGCTACTCCATCTCTGGCCCTCATGCCCTGCCCATTGAGAAGTGAGTTCCCCTCAGTTTAGTCTTTTCATTTCCCCCTTTTTGTGCTCTGCCATTTTCTTCCTAATTGTCAGTCTTGTGTTATTGTGTATTGCATTCGTGTATAGGATTATACTACAAAGTGTCACCATTATCAAATCAAAGAAGAAATGAGAAATCGTTTACCAATGTTTACCTTGTGTATTTTAGTTCTATGTCTCTATCTATTTTCTGTAAGCCCTACACAAAACCAAAGAGAAAATATAAAGCTAATGTAGACCCAATGCCAAAAAGATGGATTATCATTACTACCTGCTGTTATGTATTTACTGACATTATCCTGGTCAGATGATGTGTGTGAGGATGCTTTTTATGTTGTACTGCTGCTCATAATTCTCACCCTTCTGAGAGGGGTGCATTGATGGATTACTTGGCCGCCCACTACTGTTATTTTTGGCCTCACATCCCCCTTATTCTCCTTCCTCCTAGGCACATCTCCTATTTTATGCACAAGGTTCCCTTCCCTTCCTCTCAGAGGCCTCGCATCCTGGTGCAGGTAAGTTCATAAACGTTTTTTGTGATGTCAAACTTATGTAGAGTGTTTTTATCTGAATGGTAATTTAAATGTATTTTGTTTTTTGATTGCCCGAGGGGTGCAGTAGTTAAGGTTCTCCATTATGGTTAAATAGTTCAATATATCAGTGCGGAAGTTTTAATTGTTTGCTTTTATCTGATTTTCCACATTTTCTGCAGCTTTCTCCTCATGACAGCTTGATGTTGAGCCAGCCAGTATCTTCTCCTCTACCTCTCAGGTAAGAGCAAATGTACTTAAAATGTATATGGTTCTGTTTAAAGGCACTCACTTTGTGTACTAATTTAAAGGATGGTGTATTCAATTTTGATTGACACATGGGTGCAGCGTATATGCCTAACAAAACTTACTGTGTTTATTTAAACCTTGGTGTTTCTAGAGATTTTTAAAAGCGTTTTTTTGAAACATGTGCAATTTTACTGAAAGTAGGAAGATAGGACACACTGTATACAAATGTTCTTTGATCATCAGTTTTGAATTCTCAAAATGTAATTTAACCAATAACCATATGCCCACCTATAGTAATAGTTTATTTTTTGCACAATTGTTTTATTTTGTGCACAATTTTTGTAGTGGTGGTCGATTTTCAACGCTACTACAAAACCTAGGACCGGAGAATGCCGTCACCCTGCTGGTATTTGCCGTCACTGAACATAAGATCCTGGTCCACTCTTTAAGGCCAGCTGTTCTCACCAGCGTCACTGAAGCTCTGGTGTCTGTAAGTTATCACATCAGCTGAGCGGTTTTCACATATCCCCAAAACCAAGAGTGTGCCTCACCGCCACCCTTTTTGCTAAACATTCTTAATGCTACTATCCCGTTCTCTTTTGTGAATTTATTTTGCTCTCTTGCTCTTTTTTACATTTATAAAATATTTATAATATCATAAGTTGTCTGACATTTCGGGGATTTCAAGGATTTTTGAGGAGTTCAGTGAGGCCAGTGAAAAGCCTAAATTGTGTTGGCTTAAATTGGTAAAGGGTTGTGCCAATAGCTTTCTTTATTCTATATACAGTTCAACTTAAATGTTAATGCATCCATATGATGCTATTTGCATTGGCACTAATATAACAGCTGCAATGTAACATATTTGGTCACGGAAGCTGCCATTGTCTTCCTTTTTCTCTATCACATACTTCATCCTTCTCCTTAGATGATCTTCCCGTTCCACTGGCCATGCCCGTATATTCCACTGTGCCCCCTGGCCTTGGCGGATGTGTTGAGTGCCCCCTGCCCATTTATTGTAGGAGTGGACTCTCGCTACTTTGATCTTTATGATCCCCCACCAGACGTGAGCTGTGTGGACCTGGACACAAACACCATATTCCAGTAAGTGCAATAACCAGAATCTTCTTTCAGCAGCGATCAAGATATTTAGGAAAGCTTTTAATGAGGAGAAATGTAATCTGCAACATGTCCTTTTAAGTTTAATCTTCTGTTTTCCACTGCTCTATTGACTTTTAACAATGATTATTATGTTTTGTGAATATTTAACTACAAGGCAGTGAGCAACACTTCACTTCTATCACTTCCAGCTTTAAACTCAACATTGTTTCCTTTGCTGCTTATTTTTCCAGACCGCATTCCTGCCAGGTCATGAGTTCTAGGTTTATAGACATTTTCCTGGAGCATAAGTGGAATTTTTTAAAATATTTTTGTAGTGTCAAATTTGTTTAAATACGAAAAGATGGCAATATTGTGGAATGTCAGGTAAGGCCAGTAATTGTTACCCTCGTTTTTGGTCGGAACTCCCTGGGCCGGACGACTTTCCATGTTGGTTTTGGCCTCTCAGCCTGTTCAGAACTCAATGTATGCTTCTGCTTTTCCAGCAATGAAGATAAGCGAGCACTTACATGGAAGATCCTGCCAAAGAAGGCCTGTAAAAACCTGATGAATGTGCTCGGCCATCTTTACCAGCAGCTGGTTGATGGTGAGTACAAAACAGGTGTATAGACTGGTTGTTTGATGTTGTATTCATTTCAAGGGAAGTCTTGAATGTATGGTAAAATATGTTTTCAGCAAACTTTGTGGTTATTTTTTGTATTGAGTTCAAGAATGGATTGGTAAATATCATGTCAAAAAACTGACAGCGGCTTCAGCCTGCCGATGAGAACTGATGGATCCATTTTACCATTCTGCACAGTGGCTAGCAGCCCACATTCATTCCCTTCCTGTTCCTGTCCAGACAAAAATAACAAACAATTTTTCTCAGAATTATAAAAAAAATTATAGTCTACTTTGAGCGCAACAATTTTATTATAATATTCAATCTAAGACAAACTTGTTTAAGGGTATACACACTTACGCCTGCATATGCTTGCTAATTATTTTGTATAAAGGGTATTAAACTTATTATAATGTGTCTCTTTTAATTTGTCTAATCATAATAGAGTAAACAATGGTTTATAATAAAGGTCCACACAGAGCCTGTTTTGCTTTATTCGTCATCCTGATTTTTGCATTCTATTGTCTTACAATTTGTTCTCTATTCAGTCCCATCAGCGAATTATAAATCGCAATCCTATCATAGCACTATCTCCCAATTACCCATCTGCCTTCATCATGCTCATAGTATTGTTGTTAACTTTTTCTCTGTTCGTGGAGCACATTCACTGAGCTCACTCGTGAAAGAATTCTGCTCATTGAGCTGTAGAAATGAATAAATCAATTTACTGATTCAGCAAAGTTGAAAATGAGCCCAGTTGCTGCCACAAGTGCTGAATAATAATATGCCAGACTTTTTAGCCGAGGCATTTGAGCCTCATGGACCCTCATCAATTCAAGTTTATCAAGCCTAATTACGTGATCCTAATCCTCATTACAATGCAAATTCCTTCCTAAATGCTTAAAGCAAAGTACAGGCATATTACACTGCAATACATATACTTTGGTATTAACAACAATCAACATGTAATGCAAATCATGGCACTTTGTCAACCACAGTTTGAAGTAATGTTTCAATTGAACCTTTCTTTTGATATGAACCCAGAGATTTGAATGTAGTGACTATGTTTCTTTTTTCTGTCATCAGGTCAGCACAGACCTGATGGGTTGCTGGAAATGAGCATGAGCGATTCCTCAGAGCTAAGCTGTGGAAAGAGCATTCACACGATGGAGCTGGAGATCCAAGAAGCTTTCCTGCGCTTCATGGCAGCCATTTTGAAGGGCTACCGTTCATTCTTAAGGCCCATCACCCAGGCGCCGTCTGAGAAAGCCACAGACGCTAGTTCACTTTTTGACTTACAAGGTAACCGGACTAATGTCGATCTCAAAACAGTGCAGTATTTTTGGAGACTGACAGAGACAAGGATGAAATTGGGAGAATGGGCAAAGTCAGATATCCTTTTCCCCAACACCTGACTCACAGATGAGCCCACAATTGTCTATGGAGTCATGAGCCAACTTTTTTTCTCTCTAAAAGAAATAAATCAGCTTGCAAGTGTTTACTGATTGCAGATGGTTTAAGAGTTTAGGACACTATCATGCCTAAGCCCTTTGAGAAATGTCCCTGTATTTGGTTTTCATCTATAAGCAGGACATGTTGTCTTCAGTGAGTTTCCCACATCAGAGCTGTACTTATTTTCGTTTCGAAACTAGATATGATGTGGGGGATTGATTCGGAAGGTCAAGTGTTTGAGGGCCTTTGAGTAGATCTGGTGCTTATGTTGGAGGATGGCACTAACCAGCAGAGGAATTATATCAGTCCAAAGTTTTCCTTACTTCAATCATTATTCAATCTTCAGCCAAGGCTGTGAAGCCAGTTTGAGTCATGGATGTACAGTCACAGTTCATGATTAGCACTAATGAGTTTATGAACACATCATTTAAATTTAAAATAGTGTGTCATCTCTAGCACTGTCCCTCTCAACAGCTGGACAGCCTCAAAAACAGATGGTGTTGTTTTATACCTGAGCGTTCGTAAGTGTCCATCTTCACCTACGCGTGACTACACACAGAAACCGTTTGTGCAGCGTTTGTTGAGGTCAGAGGCTCAAGCCTGTTTGCTGAGTGTAGGTGACAGTCAGTCAGTTAGTACTATAGCTGTGTGGTGTCTCAATCTGAACCAGTCCAGGAAAGCTGGTTCTCATCCCAGAAGAAATGAGCTGGGGTGAAATGGCCACTCCACCTGAGGATAGCCGTAGCCAAGGTCAAGTCCAGTATGAGTTACATTATAAATAAAAAGCACTGTCTGAGTGCATTAAATAATGGATCAAACCAGGAAAGATTTAACAGCTTGTGCATCTGATGTATGAAAATATTGTCAAATGTTGTACCTAATATCCACAACAACATAAAAATATAAAAACTCTTCTGTACTCCTAAAATTGCAAATGTTGTCTATTATGTGATTATAGGGCGTTCACTCCAGCCATTGTGACTTAACCCTATTCCATGCAAGCGGTGTCCATGAATGTGAGCAGTGTCTGTAGAATTGGCCAGAATCAATCGATGATCCACGTTGCAGACGTCAGGCTTAAAATATTCATCAGCTGCAGGAAGTTTCTCAGCAGCGCCTGTGTTTAGCTGCCGCCTCTGTGCTGTGAGCCAGTGGGTTCTCCAACCTGCTCTCAGTCTCACAACAGCAGTGGCTATTAGTCACTTTAACTGCTTTCAGCATCAATTAAGGAAACTATTCACTCTCTTCTTGTCCCAATATGGCCATTACAATAACAACATTGTGTTTTCTTTGTGTTACACTCTGTATACAGAGCATTTTATGGGTTAATGGAATCTTTAATCGCGCCTTTGGAAACGTCTGTCAATCATTTTCCAGCAAAAACAACAATGTTCAATTTAAAATATCAATAACATTTTTCATATCAGTTAGTGGTAAGAAAACAACTTAAGAAAGCTTAGTTGAATGTCATTTTCTAAAGGTTAACTTAACATGTTTATGTCCTCAGGGTTTTTGAAGAGCCGTGACCGCTCTCACCAGAAGTTCTACTCGCTGATGACCAAGACCCAGATGTTCATCCGCTTTATCGAGGAGTGCTCTTTCGTCAGCGACAAAGACGCCAGCCTGGCCTTCTTTGACGACTGTGTGGACAAAGTAAGCTTGTTATGCAGTTTTCCACTCTTTGCTGTGTTGCATCACCTGTCTTCAACCAAACCTTCCTCATCCCTGTACGTTTACTGATTTCTTGAGTTTTTCCTCTCTCTTTCCGGCCCGTTTGCGAACAGCTTTACAGTTCAGAGCGGGGTGCAGAGAAAGGAGGAAAGGTAAGTCTATCATTCGGTCGTTGCTCACCTGGTCTGTGTCACCATTGTCTTCAGGTTGTGGAATGATGCTTGGTGCAACATATAAGAGCTCAAAATAGGATGTGCAGGAAACAACTTTTGGAGGAAGCCTTTAAGACACCCTTCCACCCTACAGGTTTAGTCTGAGCTGTCATTGGGGTTTTCTCCCACACTCATCAGTATTTGATTCAAATGTGTTCCTTACAAGTCATTCTAAATAAAACATGAGATTCTTCCAATTTTGACGTATTTAATTATTAACTCTCAGCAATTTGTCAATTTGAGATAGTGAAAGTTCAACCAAAAATCCTTCAACACAAATTATCTCATGAGTCTACTGAGTACAGATTTTTAGCGCTTCTGGGATTTCTGCACACTAACACGGCATGAAGTTAGATTTTTCTACATCGTCTGGGCTCGTATCCAGTGCAACAATATGAACTTTCTGTCAGTGTGTCATCTGTGCTCCGCCGTGAGCATTTTAACCTCATGTGCTCATTGGGGTGTTTATCTATCCGATGTGATTGTTGAAGGTTACATTTTGTGTTTGCAGACTTAAAGTCCACAGAGCCACTCGGTTCCCAAGTCACGTTTATGGGTCGCTGGTTTTTGCAGGTGACATTTGTAACAGACACTGAAATAGACTTGGCTGCCCTTGGATTATGTGTCTCTGTGTGTGTAGGGGGATTCTGGCTGGAATTGAGAAATAGTGGAAGTGAATCCTGAGGCCAGCATCTACAGCCTGCCTTTCTTATGTCCCTGGTGCTGCACGGGCAATTGAATCTGTCTTTCTGCACTGCTGCCTGATTTCGCGTACCAGGAGAGAAATCAGGCAGCAGACGTCTGCTTACAAAAGACTGTGTGCTCCGCACGAACACCCAGGCATTGAGCAGTCATATACGGAGAGATAAGGTTAAAATGTATTGATCCCAGAGGGAAAGTAGTTCATTGCAACAACAAGTTTAATTAAATCCAGCAGGGCAACCAGACTAAAAAGAAACTCATCACAAAAAATATATATAATTAAATCAGCAATATGCTTCAAACACATGTACAGTAAAGGGCAAATTAAATATAAACTATTGTGGAATCATTAAACACCCCAATTTACATGATGCAGTTATTTAACATAAATTATAATAATTTTATTGCATCTCATCGGATACTAATTGAAAATATTGGTCAGTTTTACATAGAACCTGTTAGGTATCGTTGTCTGTATCTAGTTCTCTGAATTTTCTATTGGGGTTCTCATTTGTTTGCATGTCTTTGTTGGTTGTACCTTGTACCTATGTACTGTGATATTGGTTTTTACATTACACAGCTCAGTTTCAAAATAATACACTGTAAACAGGGAGAACATCAGGGACACTGTGTCCTGCCGCCACAGCAAGGGAATATATCAGAGAAGCTTGTAAATAGCTATTAAGTTCATTTCCAGTCACTGTCAGCCCCCCCCCCCCTCCAGTGTTTTGGAAACATCTCTGTCTGAACCAGATGAGCTGAATGTTCTCGCAGTGGCAGACTCTCAGTTGTCTCTCATTTTTATATCCACCTCAAAGCTCAGATCTCATGCTTTAGATTCACTTGGAAAGGTTTCATCAGTCATTTCTTGCAGCACGGCTGTCGTAAAATTAACGGCAAATGTCACTGCTGAAAAGGACATGTGAAATCCATTTAACTCACTGCATCAATTGGTCACATTTTTTCCTGCTACTTTCTAATAAAAAAATGACTTGGCTTGTACCCATCATATATAAATACAAAAGAACTGACTGCATGGGATTGTTAACAATGAATTCAATCCTTGTGTAGATTGTCAATTTATACTTAACGTACACTGACATAATGATATGAAAGGCCCCCTGCACATTAAACTCACATTGAGCATGTTGACTGCAAGTACAAACTGTACTCACACTAATATATCCTGGGCCTTTAGATGCAACTTTTTTGAAAGCTGTCTGTGACTGGCTATAATATTAATGGCCAAATTGGTGTTTATGCAATGTATTTGAATCTTGTCTTATGTCTGAAAGTGAAAATGTTGGTGATGTCTGCTTTGATAGGCACCACTTATTTTTTTCTGCAGTTCAAGCTATCATTGTAGCATTTTCGTGTGTGTGTGCATGTGTTTGTGTGCGTGTGTGCGTGCGTGGGCGCACCCTTACTGTGTGCTCAGTGACTGGACTGCAAATTCTTATTTTCACATGGATGAAAGGTCAGGGTGAGGGTTAAAAGGGTCATATCACAACACAAACGCCTCGTTTTCTGTTTGTGCCCCGAAGATGGACAGCGAGAGGCCGGAGGAGTCCAGGCTGATCGAGATTGATGAATCCCAGCGCAGTGAGCATACAGTCTTCATCACACCTCCAGAGCTGCCTCCCCTACCAGAGGGGGAGGAACATCCGCTCTGCTACAGGTGAGACATTGCCGTTCTCTTCAAATGTGACATTAATGTTTTGTTCTGCGTTTGTTTATTCTAGATTAAGGTAGAATCCTAACTACTGGCTATTTGAAGTGCAAAATGAGTTAGCGTAAATGAGATTTCTTCTCTTTTTTTTTGTTGATTTACCACTCACATGAGTCAATGATTTAATCAATGAACCAGCTGCTACTAAATCACTTTGTAAACAAACATTTTTAACAACATTTGTGATTCTGAAACATGCATCTTTCTTGTTTGATATATCGCTTGACTGAATACAAGACTGAGATCCAGTGCAAGATGGAAATTGAAGAATCTCACTAATGCGTTTGGCTGAAAATGGGTTAATTCATACTTGGAGTTAAGGGCAGCTGGAATCCATTACTGAAACCAGAAACCTAACACTACTGCTGAACTGTGCGGATATGAATATGTGCCATTTGTATTCTGCAGTCATGTTTTGCTCGAAATAATTTATGCCAGGGGATTTTTTACCACTTTAAATAAGATTCCCTAATAATCCATAATGACCAACACCTTTTCAGAATGTTTTATTAGTTCTTTTTCTTGAAATGTAAGATCACTGTAACCTTGGAAGAAACAATTTCTGGGTAGTTGCTTATCATTTGTTCTTTCTGCATGGGTTTAAATTTTCATTTGCAATTGGAAAAACTGGTATTAAGAATTCATAAACCACTTAGTATCCATTTAGATGGAAGGATGTTTCAACAGTATTTGTAAGAACATGAGAAGATCTATAACTAAAAAAGACAATTGAATGAATGTGTAAACATGTGTTTTTCATCAGGTACGATGGTTTCCCGGTGTTATGTCTTGACCTGTTTGACCCTATGGAGGGCCTGCGGATCCCCTCGTCTCGCCTCACTGCCAGACAGAGCTGCCCTACCAGCCCTGCCCCCATGTTTAGAAGAACCAAGCAGGTCAGCACAACAGTAACCCACAGGGGTCACACATTCATTCATTCATGTATTTGTCTAAATACAGAACTGATGTATACAGCAGTGACTGCTTTTAGCTTTTAAGTTAGCTTTATATGTGCAGTGAAAATGTTATTTTCCTTCACTCCCAGGAGATCAAACTGGCCCAGAAGATAGCTAAGAAGTACTCCTCCATCCCTCAGCTGTGGTCGAAGTGTCTTCTCCGTCACTGCTACGGTCTGTGGTTCATCTGTCTGCCTGCATATGTCAAGGTGTGCCACTCCAAGGTGAGGGCCCTTCGCACCGCCTATGACGTCCTCAGGAAGATGCAGGCAAAAAAACTGCAGCCCCCTGATGAGGTACATTAGCATTTCTTTTTTTTCTTTTTTTTAACTAGAGTTTGACCTTTTACCTTCAGCAACCATACTCGATTTTGACAAGTTAATTTTGCAATGTTGCATCAAACAGTCATTAATGTGTAAATACAGGTCTGCTACCGGGTGCTCATGCAGCTCTGTGGTCAGTATGGTCAGCCTGTCCTGGCTGTCAGGGTCCTCTTTGAGATGAAGAAGGCCGGAGTCCACCCCAATGCCATCACCTATGGCTACTACAACAAGGTACATGCATCTTGCCAATCTGAGAGTGGCGGCAGAGACTTTTATTTACAGCACACATTACAACATCAGAGACAGAACATTATTTCTTTTGCAAGTTAACAGCATCAGCTGTGTGATTTACAGCATTACAAAAAGAGACCTTGGGTAAGCATGAGTAATGGAGGCAACTGGCTAATAACTACCCGGTTTAATATATTACACTTATAAAATATATTATCACTGGGACTCCACCAAATACGAGTGTATGTAGTCACCCTGGATGTGGTGTATACAAATTAAGTTGAGTTGTGGATGTTCTGCTGCAAAGTCTGAAGAATTGGTTGTTGTATGAATCAAACTGTTATGTTGCTTATATTACACTGATTAGAAAATATCATTGACACACATTTAGAGGTGTCATATCAGACAAAAATAATAAAGTTTATAACAATGTATATATTCAAATTCAAACATTATAGAAAAATTGTTAATAATTATAGTTATGTATATTAGTTTGGTTATCAGTATTATGTTAATCATGTTATGGTTTCAAGTTTGAATAAATATTTTTTCCAAATGTTTTGAGATGTCTATGACAAATATGTCTCAGGAAACAGATTGATAAATTATAGTTTGAGTTTGTCCCTGATCTTGCGACTGATGGAGCATTTAAGTACATTGGGAGATGTGAGAGCAGGCTGTCAGAGGACAAGGGCCCAGGAAAGGGTACTCTTACATTTTGAGACGTTTCAGAGGATCTTATTTCATCTCCAAACTAGCGGCCCAAAAGAGTTAGAACAACAAAACCAGCAGCAAACATTTATAAACAGGGATATTATTGACTCTTAGGAGGTGGAATCAAGATCAGAGAATTCATTTACTTCAAATACTTTAGACCCATTATACCTGAGTAACAACAGACTGCACTTTAAGCAGTGTCAAATAAATGTTCTGCACAACAGGATAATATGAGCTTGATAGCTAGATTATGGTGATAACATGGGGTATCAACCAGTCTAATTGGCTGAATGCATTAAGGTTATCTGTCCCTGTAACCCCCTCCCTGTAAGGTGAAACATTTACATTTAAATCTGTGCAGTCAAGGTTTTTGCCTTCAACAGAAAATGCATTTATTCATGTGCTTTCCACTAGAAGATATCTCATGTCTGTCAGAGAAATGCGAAGCTACGGCCAGCAGAAGGCTGTTTCATCTTATTATGAGAGCTATAAATGTGGAAGCTGACTAATAAGAGATTGTTTGTTTTGGTGCTGCACACAATGTAAAACCATGTCACAGTTTTCCAGAGGTTATGACCCAAATTTGACAGCTTTATATCTTCTCGGGTTAATATGATACATTTGAAACTAGAACCAGCAGGCAGGGAATTAGCTTAGTCTGGGCAAACCCCTAGAACACCTAAACATTATGATGAATTGAACAAATGCTTACAGTGCTTTAGTTAAGGCTCAGTGAATCTGTGGCCAGACCATTGTGCGTTGGTTGATTCAACATAACCACTGACAGCTTTTCCAGGAGGGCATGCTGGGTGATTTCACCTGGCCCAGATCCCCAAAGCCTCCACACAGGAGCAGGCGGAGTAATAAACCCAGTCCCATTCAGTGGCATACCAAACGTGTTTTTCTCAGAGGACTTCTGAAGTGTATTTTAGGAGCAGTCTGTTGATCGTGACTTGGCCAACAACAGCTGCTGTGTCGCTCCTTTTCCGTTTCTGATGCTGTCTCTGACTGTGGATTTAATAACAGTTCATGCCTTGTAAACGAAAATGTAAACATTTTATTTATAGGGAACAGGCCGAGAGATTATTGATTCCATATTCACTCTCTGTGGCCGTGGACTGTTGTCACTAAATGATTAAATGAACACAGAAATAGAAAAAGAACCTTAAAAATGTTCTCACTCCAACACGAATACAGGAAAATGTGAGAAAAATTGCTGCAACATGTGTCATAATATATTGACCTCTCTCGCTCTCATTCTCTCTCTTACTCTCACTCTCGCTCTCGCTCTTTCTCTTTTTGACGATTCTTTTCTTTACTCCTTGTGTCCAGGCGGTGTTAGAGAGCACATGGCCTTCCAGCACCAGAGGGGGATACTTCCTCTGGATGAAGTTGAGAAATGTCATTCTGGGAGTGGCGCAGTTCAAACAGGCTTTAAGACGGCATGTTCCCCACACCCAGAGCCCTTTTTCAGGTAACCATGATTCAAAAAATAACCCCTGCATTACAAGAAAAGGATTGCTGTTGCCAATGGTATACGCATTTCACTAAATCATCCTTTTCCCCAGGAGACATTTAAAAAATATATAATTTTGAAACTCTCAGCAGCACAATACAACCAGATACCATATTCCTTTATTTTTCCCATGGGTTCCCAACAGGAACTTTCTACAGATAGAAGTGAATGTCATTTTAAAAAATATATAAGGAACCCCATACGTCACATTTCAGTCTTGGAGTTAGAAATCTCACAACATACACACACAATTATGTCAACATGTGTGATTAAACACACCTGCATGACAGTGAACGCCTGCACACCCACTGAATGCTAATCCCTATCCTGCTAATCCCAGTTTTTCAAGAGTCTCAAGCGTGTATTTCAGTACTGAGTTCAGTGGTGATCCAGTTGAAATAGGTTCCTCATTTATACTGTTAGAATAAATTAATAAAGAACCGTACTACATATATACAGTTGCACAGCAGTTCCCTGTTTGGACATTATCAAAGAACTATGATCCCGCAAAACAAAATGGCCACAAAAATCATTTTTACGTCACCAAATTATTGACATCATCTCTATGCACTAAGTGTTTCAATCGTTTAAACAGTAACGTCTTAGTATATACTGTATATATAGAGTTCGAGTAATATCAAATTACAAAAACAAGGTACAATTAAGATACTGTTTCTTTGTGGCTGTAAAAACACGTTTGAACATTGACTCGTTGAAGTTCTTGCCCTGTACTTCTCAGCATAAAGGTAAAAAAAAAAAAAAAAGTATGAGAACGGATGATCCCTTTCGGAACAGAAAGAGTACTGGGCTTCCTTTTAACAGGCTGTTATCTTTGGGCAGATGGCAGTGACCTGGACGCTGTGAGTCACGGCAGCCTGGATAATTCTGTCGACCATAACCCTGCCGAGCAAGGCCCCTACACCCCTGACTCCATCAAAGTAGAGCCCACTGACGATAGATCTAGCACAGGTACACTTCAACTGCCTGCTGCTCGACTCCATCTTTAGGAGTGGCAGCCCTTTTTAGTTCTGCTGCATATACTTTTCTTTTTTTCTTAATGACATTTGTCCCACTCACCGACCGGCCTCTTGCTCATCTGCCTCTTAAAACTCCTTTCCTCCGCGGCCTGTTTATCCACCTTCTTTTGGACCCTGTTGTCCATCCCTGTGCCCCTGATTGTGGCCCTGCCTGTGTTGCCCTTGCAAGCAGTGGGCCATGGGGCTGGCAGCATGGGCACCAGGGTCCAGGTGGGCTGTGAGCTCAGAGGAGCCACCCTCTACCCAGGTAAACCTCTCGGCTGTCTTCCCATCTGTCTCTCTCTGTTCATATTTCCGTCTCTTCGTGTTTTCTCTCTCTCTTTCTTTCTTACTTTCCTCCACTGCGTCATCTCTCTCCCCGCCACATCACAATCTGCCTCTCCTCTCCTCTTTGTCTCCTTTGGTTTCTCTCTTTCTCTCACTCCTGGATCCAACGCTGAGATTTGTCATTGTCAATTATGGCAGACGTTTTTTTTCTTTCTTTGATTACGTAAATCATTTTAATCACAGAGTTGGCCCCCTCTGTGGAAGAGTGAGAAAGAGTCTCAGCTCAAAGCAGAGCAGGAGGGAACCTTGATGGACAGATCATTTATTATCACAGTTCCGCAATGAGGTTTGTCACTTGCCGTCAGTTGTGTGTCCCTCCATATTTAATTACAGCCATGCCAGCCAAGAGACAGGCGGAGAAGTCTGCCTCAAGTGAGAGCACATTTTTGGTTCGCCTCCTAAAGTCAGGTCTTCACACTCAAATTCATCAGCAGCTGTGAATCTGCAGTTTGTTGCCTTACAGTACCTCTAGGGCTGCATGCCCTGAGGAGGAGTTTTTCATCCAGCCCAGCTTAGCTGCTTTTTCTCTCCTCTCCCTGCAACAAAGGCATCTCCCAGAACTGAAGAGATAAAAAGAAAGAAATGCCTCCCCAGCTTTTTCTCTTTGTGTAATTTTCCTCTGATGTCACAGTGTAAAGCAACGCTAGATTTACAGTTTTCAGGACAAAAGCTCTTTTTAGGGGTTTTGCTCAAGTAGTTCATGCAAATATAAAGGGCATGTCCTCCAACATGTCACATTCAGTGGTTATTGCAAACATTTTAAAGAAGAGGTGCAATTGTGACAATGTGTACCTAAATCCTTTATCATTACTATCATTGCAAATGATTTAATGTGTTTTATATCTTTGTGATTTTGTGGTTAAATACAACCAATAAGTTCAATGCTTATTGTGTTCCCTTCTATTTACTGTAATTCGGAACTTTCTCTGTTTTTGTTACTCTCTAGGGGATCAGTCAGATTTGGGTTACAACTCGCTGTCCAAAGAGGAGGTTCGGAGAGGAGACCCCGGTGCCCAGGACACGGCCCATGACAAGGATGACAAGAAGGAGAGCGACTGCAGCTCCCGTCAGTGGTTTCTCTGATCAGATATACCCAGATATTTCTTTTGACAGTGCCTTGTAAGAAATGATAACTTGGCAAGCTTGTAGCAACATGGGATTTCCCCCTTCCTCTGCTTTGATGTTCCCTTCTCTAGAGATTATTAGTTTTTTTTTTTGCTTTCTCATGCACACCTAAGCATTTCGGTCATGTGCTTTCCTTGATTTCCTTGTTTTTTTAAGAACAGTATAGTATTTCTTATTTATTTTTTGTGTTTGTAGTGTCAGAGACGGAGAGCACCAAAGGAAGTAAGGACTGCCTTCCCCAGATGGACATGGAAGTCCATTCCTCTTTCAAACCACGGGGCATTGTTCGCAGCAACTTTCCATATGAGGATTCATCCTGTAAACCAAAGAGCTCTGCCAGCGCAGGTACAGAAGGAAACTCAAACTGTTATTCATT
This sequence comes from Colistium nudipinnis, assembly GCA_016785305.1. Classification (NCBI taxonomy): domain Eukaryota; kingdom Metazoa; phylum Chordata; class Actinopteri; order Pleuronectiformes; family Rhombosoleidae; genus Colistium; species Colistium nudipinnis. The sequence goes on from JAFBJU010000879.1 coordinate 2,503,692, forward strand.
TGCTAAATGAGAGGAGGTAGCTTGTAAATTACTTTTTTTTCTTTGCTGTAAATGCTCAAACGTTTTTAACATAAAAACACAGGAGTCTCCTAGATAACCAAACAGTACTGTGGGTTTTGGTCATTTTGAATTATGTTGACCACCGTTTTGTTAAGCATCCTTGGGTTCTACTGGAAAGGCACTATACAGACTAAAGTTATTATTATTTTTTATTATTATAATGGTAAGTTACAAAACAATACCTAATAAGACATTTGATGTATATTGTAAAGTGTGAAACAAGTGAAAACTCTTGTTGTGGCCTGATGAGGAGATTTTAAAGAAAAATGTCTCCTGCATCCTCCCTCTCAGGCCATGTTGCAGGTCTACTCTTCACTTCCTCCCTGGATGAGATCGGTGAGGCCAACACCAACAGTCTGCTCAGGAGACACAAGAGTGCTCTGGAGGAAGTGGTGGGCAGCGCCGGCAGTGGTTCCGTCCTAGACTGGCAGGGTGTGAGGGGATGCCGTCTCAGCGGAGACGGGCCGGGCAGCATCGGCAGTGGCCACACCGTCCTCGGCCTGGGTATGAGCCAGGGTGAAACGGACCCAGACAAGATCGCAGGGCACCTGGGCGCTGATGCCAAAATTCTGTCTGCGGCCAACTTCGGTCAAAGCAAGAGGCCTCGTTCTCTACCTTTAGGCAGGTTAGAGGGCACTGCTGCTAAGGTCGGCGATGCCAGAAGTCGGGATCGCAGGAGAGAGTTGGAGGAAATGGAGGCACAGGACTCCAGCGATGAAGACAGAATTAATACAGAGGCCATTTTTGATTTGGAGGATCTGGATTTGGACAGGACTCCCACTGGGTTGGGCACCGGCGCCCGTCAAACCAACAGACCTCATAAGAAACCTGTGGAACGTAGCGCCAGCTACAGTGCCATGAGCACCGGGGTGCCCAGAGGAGGGGTCAAGCGCACAGACATCAAGATGGGCTACGATCCCCTGTCCCTGCTGGCAGCAGAGACGCCGTGTGACCAGCAAAATGAGGACCATTACCCAGAGCGGGATGAGGCCAGCACACCGAGCGCCCATAGGCACCTGGCCCGGGAGATCGAGCTTTACATGAACCATTTGGGCAGCCCACTGAGCAGCCGCACCCCCAGTCTGGACCTGCAGGACCCAGCCAGCCCACTCCTCCTCCATCCATCTTCGCTCTCTGCTCCACGCAGGGCCAGCCTTCCCCACGGCTCCCCGCTCCAAACCTCTGGAGTACCACGCTCCCGCACATGCCACCTGCCCTCGCCCTCCCAACCCATCGCGCGCCAACGTCTGTGGTCGTCGCCCCCCTGTCGCAGCTCGTGCACCACTCCCAGCCCCAGCCCTCAACCCAGCCCCTACAGAGAGAGGACAGACAGGATGAGCCTGGCATCGCCTTCCCCTTCCTCCTCTTCTTTCGCTCTGGACACTCTGCTCACACCAAAGCTGGATGTGTTCAAGACCAGCGTGGTCTCTGCTGGGAAGGGGGTGGCAGAGAAGGCCAGCCGCTGGTATTCACGTCTTGCCACCTACACCACACCTACCAAGGTACACAGCGTTGGTTTCAAACTGTTGTATGGCATTGCAAGTTAAAGAAGAGATCAATTTGAAATACATGCACTGCATTTCTAAACAACAATATGACAACATATACAAATTAATGATAACTTCCTGGATTTAAATCACAGGGTATCTGAGGGCCCTAGCAATCTCATGATTACTTAAATCAAATTTTAAATGAATCTGAGAGGTATAAGCAGCTCCAAATATGGGTTACCCAGATGACCTAATTTTACAACAATATTATATATTTAATTTAAAAATGAATTCTTCACATTTAAAGCCATTAATATATAGGAAGAAAAAGTAAACGTTGTAGTAAATGGGTCAAATCCAGCATACAGACTGGTGTGATTACACAACTGGCTAGGTAATCACTTTCAGTGGAATTAAATATTAACCTTTTAATAAGCACTAGAAGAGCCTCAAGTCTGAGTGCTGCTGCCATCTTGTGGACTGATTGTCTGACAGTATTTCTGTATACAAGTGTGTGTGTTATACTGTGAGTTGACCAAAGTAGTTGGTCATTGGAGGTTCCCCTGAAAAGATATTAACCTTAAAACTCTACACCAGTGCATGACGTCATTAACCCGTGTGACTCTGCTCTTCTCATCCAGGACGGTCACAGCGACTGTCTCAGTGTGACCTCCCTTGGTATGGGAGATCCAGACTGCTCGTCCCTGTTAGATGAGGAGGACTGTGGGGAATCGGACAGGTCTGTGCACTCACCACAGAGGAACGGCTTGGTGGGCCCCACCAGGCCCCGCAGGAGCCCCAGGCGCAGCAGAGCGGACAGTCCCACTGCATGTTCCAGACCCACACCTAAACTCCCTGGTAAGAATGATGGTGCGGAGGCTTCATTAAATGCAACCAATTATTACTTCAGTAAAATAGAGGAAGTCTGATTAATGCTTAATTATCATTGTATCAATATTTTCCTTTTTAGTTTCTAATGAGATCCTATATTCTTGTCTACAGCAGTGTTTCCTGTAGGGCGTCAAACATCTTCTATTCTTGCACATCTTTGAAAAAGAAAAATCCCCAAAAGCACCTATAAAGAAATATCAGTGTCTTCAGTGATGATCGTAAACCTGTGTCAAGAAATGTTTTTTTATTAAATGAAACGCTCACCCATTACCAACTGTTTTTATACCACTGCAGGATGCCTCTTTCCTCCAACTGGCTTTCCTCTACCAGACAAGTCTGACCTTGGCTCCTCACACTACACCAGTAACACCAGCATCTTCAATAACTATGCTATGGAGGTAAGATCAAAAGTAGAATTGCAATCAGCAGTTGGGCCAAAGCCGCAGGCTGACTCTCCGTGGTACGACACAAAGTTTAATTCATTCATGTATCAATTTTAAATGTATCCATATTATTATTATTATTGTTGTTGTTGTTGTTGTTGTTATTATTATTAAGAAATCATACAAACTGATATCCAGTAAGTAGATGCTATTTAAAATCTTGAGAAGCACATTTTGACCTGTGTGCATGTGTTTCCAGCTGCTGATCTCCAGCTGTTCTCGCTGCAAGACGTGTGACTGTCTGGTGTACGATGAGGAGATCATGGCTGGCTGGACAGCAGACGACTCCAACCTGAACACCACCTGCCCCTTTTGTGGAAACCCCTTCCTTCCCTTCCTCAATGTGGAGATCAGGGACATGCGAGGACCGGGCAGGTAGACAATCATCCACTGTTCTAATCTGCCGTAATGCTTTAAAAAAACTGTTGTGTGACTTCCAAGTACAAGTTTCTAAATGAACTTAATTTTTCAGTGCGATTTCTTAGAATTCTTAGTATTACTTTGTATCTAATTTACTTATACTTCAAAATGTCCACATTAAGGTGATACACATCGCTATTATACTGGACACTCTTTGGACCCTCCACAGGCTTTTCCTGAAGGGCAGTCCATCAGTGGATGAGGCAATGACCTCATCATATTCAGCCTCAACAGGTTTGGACACAGGGACATCCACGTTGTCCACACCCTTTCCCACAACAGCTGTGTACCCACCTTCCCCTTTGGATGCTGTGGAGGAGTTTCCAGGGGGCAGAAGGTAATGACTGTCACTCCGTCCTAACCGATGTTCTCCATTCATTTAGACGCTGTTCATAAAGATGTACTGACTTCAATCAGGGGAAATCCCAGCCCAGTCTGGCTTTGATGCTATCAGATGGATAAGATTATTTAAAGATAAAACCTAATGCATCTGAACTGAGTATGAGCTGTCAGGGTTTTTAATAAAGTGTGTTACATCTCAAAAACGCCCATCTGCATTGTAAGAGCTTGATCTGAGATGATCGGCAGTATCTGGTGCAAACAAAGCACTCTCTCTCTCCGTTTCTCTCTAATTTGCAGACATATTTGTAAATAACATTGATGAACAGCTGTGAGTTGGTTTTACTAGCTGTTTGTTTGCCTTGTGTCTTCTCAGGACCCAATCCAGAGCTCAGGGTATTGACATCCCAACAGAACGGCGGCACGGGGTGCTGTCCCCTGGAGCACCCATGGCCCGCAGCATCAGCGCCTTTTGTCCTCTGGAAGAAGCATCCCGACCCCAACGCTGTGTGCCAATGTCAGGCAGCCTGCCCAGCCGACTCAATGAAACCACTGTATGTCACAACCCACTGATGCTAGATTATTGAGTAATTTACCAAATTGAATAATTAGTTAATCATTCATTAACTTTTGGTGGTTAAAATGTTTTGACCACCCAGGATCCACTGAACATGGAGTGGCGGCTGCACAACCCAGAGCCAGTGACTGTTCCCTACTTAAGCCCGCCGGTGTTGTGGAAGGAGCTGGAGAGTCTGCTGGAAAACGAGGGTGACCCAGTGATCACAGAGTCCGACATGGTGGACCACCATCCCATCATCTACTGGAACCTGGTCTGGTACTTCCGACGGCTGAACCTGCCCAGCAATTTGCCCGGGCTCATTCTCACCTCGGAGCACTGCAACAGGGACTCCCAGGTCAGACACACACAAACCAAAAAATATTGTATATTTGTACGTATAATGGCTGAAACGCAGTGTATTTGCTGCCCTCTTTAATGGGAATAGTGATGTCACCATGTCTGATGCAATACATCACTGCAGCAAACTTTGAAGTTAAACCCCTGGAGGTCACCAAAAACGATTTGCTCTTTAAAATCCCGATTTTAAATCTGAATGAAAATGTCATGTGGGTCTTATTCAGCCAAGAAAACCGAGGCTCCCTTTCCTGCTTTAAGAAATGGCCTCACACTCTCTGCCCTCTTCAGGTTCCCCGACACTGGATGTCAGAGGACAGTAAACATGTTTTGATCCAGATCCTCTGGGACAACCTCAAGCTCCACCAAGACCCCATCCAGCCTCTCTACATCCTCTGGAACTCCTACAGTGAGTCACACCGCTACAGCCCTATCTCTGTCTGCAGAACAGACATATTCTCTCGCATGGCTCAAACAGTGTGAAGGCTTCTTGAAATGATGACATAAAACTCAGGGGAATTCATTTCAAAGCCTAAGAAAAACAAAATAATATATATGTAAAAATCAATACTTGAAAGTAGTGATGGGTAACTGTGTGTGGATTTGAGAGGAGCAGACTGAGATGAAGAAAACAAGATATCTCATGTGGAATGCAATATAGAGCAGACAGCTAGGATCAGCAACTAGGGTCTCGGAGCTCGTAACCAGACTCTCATGGCAGTCTGTTGGTCTAGCTATTTTTTTTTCACATGATATGTCCTCTTCGCGAGAATCATTTGAATGAGGAGGCTGCACTACTATGCATAGGGGTAAACTACAGTATATAAGTATTTGAAGCCCTGTTGAAATGCAGGGTTATGTGATATTAGATTTAAAAAAGAGTCTCAGATGCTGGGCTGGATTTGGATTTATGGAGAGGACTCCTCTTGTGAGTCAGTAGTCTTCGTGCTAACAGGCTCTGTCTGCTCTCTGTCTTCCAGGCTTTAATTATACTCTGTTTTTAGAGAGTGAGTCTTCCTCTCTGCTACAGATGAGTCCTGTTGTTTGTGCTCGGACTGTCCCGGCCTGCTGTCTCTTTTGTGTCGTGTGCGCTTTGCCTGATACATTGCAGTGTTGTCTGTGGAGCACGGCCTCCACGTGTCCCAGTGGAGTCCTCTGTAGTATGAAATCGCGGGATGTGCTTGTCACAGGCATTGTTTCTGTTGACGTGGAACTGAAATGCAGTTTTGCCCCGTATTTGAATGTTGGTTTGCGTCTCTAGTGAATGTCGTCTGTGTTTTGTCACTTGGACAGTAAACCTTTTTTGTGTGGTGAAATTGCAAAGGCAGTTGTTGCTGTAGTACTTACAGGGCTGGGTACTGAACACCAGCCACATCAAAGTAGCACACACAGAAGCTTTAATGTATGGTTCATGTCATTGCATCTTCTTTCCAGCTAGAGCAGAAAGCAATCCTATGTTCAGCTGCTTCAAACCAATCAACTATAGTATGTGAATATGTCACTGTTGCATCAAAAGCTATTTCAGCTGTAAGAGCTTTTGTTTGTCAAAAGGTCTAAATAATTTACTTAAAAAGGTTCACATACATATATATAAATATATATATATATATACACATAACATTTGTATGTATAGTATTTACACTTTAATACACTTTTATAAAGTGCAATGATACATGCACCAAATCCTTCATAAGTAAAACAACTACTGGATGTGCTTGCACATACTGATACAGATACCCAGCCCCGAAGGTTTTACAGTACAGTAAAACCCTGTTTTCCATCTTCATCTTGTATTGCATATATAGTGTGTCTGAAATGCTGATGTGTGTGTTTTTTTCCCACAGATGTGGGTTACCCTTTGTCCCGGCCAGTATCGGAGGAGGAGAAACCGTTCAGTGAGGATTTCCTGCAGAGTTAAATATATATATATATATATATATATATATATACACATAACATTTATATATATACCAAATATTTTGGAAGTTTGGCTGTATGTATAGTATTTACACTTTAATACACTTTTATAAAGTGCAATGATACATGCACCAAATCCTTCATAAGTAAACCAACTACTGGATGTGCTTGCACATACTGATACAGATACCCAGCCCCGAAGGTTTTACAGTACAGTAAAACCCTGTTTTCCATCTTCATCTTGTATTGCATATATAGTGTGTCTGAAATGCTGATGTGTGTGTTTTTTTCCACAGATGTGGGTTACCCTTTGTCCCGGCCAGTATCGGAGGAGGAGAAGCCGTTCAGTGAGGATTTCCTGCAGAGTGTGGTGAAGAGCATTCAGAGGAACGATGTCAGCCGGCCGATGGCTCATCTGCTGCAGCTGCTGGGCCAGTCACTCGGGATCAAGAGGCAAAGGTCAGTGGTGACATGTCATACAAGGCTTATTTATTAAATCACCACTGGAGTGTGCTAATGTATAACTCTCACCTGTGCAGAGAGGGGGAATCCAACATTCCAACCCTTTAACAAAAAGGAGCTGTAGTGCTGATTACAAAGGTTTTTCCATAAGTGCCCGTCTTGAAAATCCACCTGTATATGAAGATAATGTTAATATGCTGCACAAAATGCACTCCATTTTAAAATAACCCAAGTGTATGTTATTTAGGTCCTTACAGGCTGATCAATCTATGCCTTGCAAAAGTAAAGACCTAAAATAGTTTCTGTAAATAAAAGGAAAGCTAGTAAAATAAGCCCATTTTCAAACTGTCAGCCTTTGAGTTGCACAGTTACTGGAACTTCTGTCAACTGACAGAAATGTCTGCAAACTGTTTATTTTATAACTCCACTCTTCTTTTCAGGAGTTTGTACAGAGACGTCCTCTTCCTCTCGCTGGTGGCTCTGGGAAAAGATAACATCGATATTGGCAAGTCTTAAGGATTCAATTAGTTTGTCGTCAATTCCAATTAGCCTTGTTCACTAGTAAACTTCCTTTTGGTAGAGTATTTGGATAGAAATGGAAAAACATCGAATGTAGGTACTTGTAAAAAAAAACAAAAAAAAACAGCTGTGATTGCTAGCTGATGTTTTTGTCCGGTCAGGGGCCGCAGAATCAAGTCGTAAGCAAAACATTTTATTGCGGGTAAACCACAGCATAGCGCTGAGCTTAAAGACACTGTTGTCGTTTCATCCATTTACAATGTAAACATGATTAGAGCAGGATTAATAGATCCAAGTTGTAAAAACCGATGCTGACTCTCTTCCCGCTGCAGACGCCTTCGATCGGGAGTACAAGTTGGCGTACGACCGCCTGGTGCCGAGTCTGGTGAAGCTGACCCACAACTGTGACCGTCCTCCCAGCACCGGGGTCATGGAGTGCCGTAGGACGTTTGGAGAGCCTTACCTGTGAACACCCGCACACTCTACAAATCAACGTTTTAAGACGAGCTCAGGAAACCTGTTGGAAGACTGTGAATGTGCCCTACCTTGAACAAGACTGTTAAGAGATCAGAAAGGTACAGCAGATTATGGTCAGTGTAGCCCAATGGCAACGTTTTACACACTATCTCATGCAACTCATGATGTCGTTAGCAGTGTTCCAAGGAAGCGAACAACACTAGTCGAAGATTCCTAATTAGAAGATCTGCTAAACTTGCAGGTAGTTTGCCCTCTGACCTAGGTTCAGGTTTTTGGGTTCTCCTGAGTCCAGGTGCAAATGAGGATGGTTAGCTTTACCTTGTGTAGTGGTGGGAGGGTAAAGTGTCTGCGGGGAAGATGGTGTCTGAAGCCTTCTCCTCTGTTGAGAGATCTTTTTTCCAGGATGATATCGATTACTTCTCATTTACACCTGGGCCCAGGAGAGCCCAAAAACCTGAATGCAGCAAGTTCAGCTTAACGATCCTCTAATTAGGTATTCCTCCCACAGAGGAGAAATACCTGGACTTACTAACCATTTGCCCACTTGGAACAGCCCTGATGATGCCATGTCCTGGATGACTGAGAACCTTCACAGACCTGTGACTGATGATAGTAACGGTTTGTCCCTGGAAATCCTGTGGAAATGATACAAACTGTCAATACACAGCAGTGAGGGATTTTTTTTTATGCAGCATTTATATGGCGTAGTCATACAGCATATGAAGACTAATAGCAATATTTTAATTTTGTCTATTTATTCAGTCAGCTTTATTTATTCTAGTTTCTTTTTTTGTCTCTGTGTATGGTTTTTTCTGCGGTATAAACTTTGAGTCTGTTGTAAATTATGATTAGGATGCTTCTGTGGTCGCATTAAAATTACAGCTGCAGCAATAACAAAAACATAATGAATCCGCTATTTTGTACTCGACGAACTGTCATGATTCAATTTTCTGCGGTTCAATTCAATTATATTTGTATAGCACCCAAATCATAACAGAAATGATCTGGAGGCATTTTACAGCAGATTTAAGCAGATAAAACCAATAGATCCTATAATGAGCAAGTGTAATGTGATTATGGAGAGGAGAAACTCACCTGTAATGGGAAGAAACCTCCGGCAGAACCAGGCTCGGAGTGGGTGATTGGTCATCTGCCTCGACAGACCAAGAGCAGTTAAATACACAATATCTGAATATGTTCAGGTTTTGGATTGTTGGTAAGACAACAACCAACATGGAGACATCACAGCAAGCACTTAGAAAAGTCATACAACTTATTCACTGTTAATATGTCATAAAGAATTGGTGGACTGCTTAAAATTATCATAGACCAAAGCCCTAGTTTAAATGTGTAAAGAATAACTGAGCAGCCCAGAGTATCGGATTGCGTTTGAATGGAACGTTGCATATTTTGCTCGTACAAATATTGAATCACCATATGAACAATACATTTAGGAAAAAAGTTATTTGCCAATGAAACGCTGCACTGGTCCTCAAAAAACCCAATGTCAGTATTACAGTTTGTGTTTGTGCTGAACGAGTGCTTGAATGAAATGAGGCTGGCTGAGAAACATATTCAGGAGAAACTTAAGTTCTGCAGTGCCATATCTGCCGAAATAAATATGTTAGGTCAGTTGACCTGTCATTTCACCTGTCAAGAGATAGAAACATAATTATATACTGAATGTTTTACCACATCTTTACTAAAAGCAAATACAAAAATCTGCTGTTTCATTAACATGTATTAAAGCCGCAGTGAACAGAGGTGGTGGTTACCCCCGACTGGGGCAACTTTAGAAATTCCAGATCATTTCCAAGCCTGTTTTATTACAATTCATTTCAAAATACAGACATGGTAAATATTAAACCATGTCAGTATTCCGATTTTTTTTCCTACCTAGTTATGTCTCGGCGAAATGAGAGAATAATTTGGAGGCCCTGGAAACTTGTACAGAAATCAGATGCTGTCTAAGGCCCCTTTACTTTGATTTTGAGATGTCTGAGACTAAAGGCCAGATTATTCCTTGTACTTTCAGGCCATATTCTTATCAGATGGCTTGTAAGTGTGTTCATCAGAGAATTTGGTGATTTCAAATTTTGATACAGTCAAAATTGTGGTAATGAGCTTTACAAATCTGTTGTTTGTTTGGCGATAAGTTTGTTTTATCATGAAGGTTGCCAACTTTTAAGTCAAGCAGACCAAACATTCAACAATGTAAAGAGGCATTACATAGACTTTGGCAAAACACCAAATAGATCCTGGATAGGACTGGATTTTGTCAGGATAAAAACAGGGTCACCACACGTTGTTGTTTTTATGTGTGTGTTTATCAAACACGAGTGACAGACTCGCACTGTGGTTGGATGAGGACCTCCTGAGTCAAACTTCATAGAGGTCTCATGAATGTCAGCCATGGGTGGGATTTGTGGCTTTGGAAAAAAAAACTGTACTGGAAAAGTCAGATATCTGCACTTTGGACACACAGCGGATAAACTGACGACAATGTCTGCAGCTTAGATGAAAAAAAATAAAAGGCTGCAATCCATCTGTGGAGTTTTGCATTGTACTAATGAATGATTTTGCAGAATCTGGGACCTGTACATTTTATCCAGCCCTTTGTAGAAATCCCATTTTATAACAGTCTATTCACACATGTGCTTAGGTCCTTTAAGATGTGGTGAAGGTTCTGTACAGTGACCAGATCTACGGGACTGTTTGACTGTAAATAAAATCATGTATACATACTTTTGGTTCCTCCTGTGTTTTGTCAAGCTAGAGCCACAACTCTGGGGAGAGAGAGCGGGTCGGTTTGTCCAGCTGTTGATGAAAGGCTAGAAGAAGAAGAAATGTGTAGAAAATGCAATTATTGACTTAACATTCACACCTTTATCATGTTAAAATAAATCATGTGACCTGGTTAACGATTTCTATGTCAACATTCCAAGATTGCATGTAGATAAGCATGTTTCTAAAGTATGCATTCGGTGTGAAGCTGTTTACCTGAACACAATACCTTTGTGCCATCTTCTCCCTCAGGAACACTGCAAAATATCTGCACGGCCTCACAAAAACAGATGGTGCAGAGGCCTGTTGGTTTTGCTGTTTGAGGTACTTTAGCGCCTTTTTGTGGTTAATTTGCATTACTCTGGTATAAACATGAATTCATTCATATACAAACAATAACATTTAGACAGAGGCTCTGTTTGGTGCTGTCTAAGTATTTTTTGAATAAAAAAAAAATCTTCAGATGAACTTTACTCATATTCATAATGATACACAATACAAGTCTATTTGAAGTATTAATCAAGACACACTGCTTATTGTTTGGCACCACTTGCTTGTTTCTCAGTAGAACACAGCTCCTGTTCACTTTTAAAAAAATAATTTATTGCAGCATGGAATTTTAGTTTTAAATATTGACAGTTCTCCTATCGATAATATATGTTTGCATTCACTTCAATCCAATAACAGCATTTAACAAGACTGCAACACCTGACACCTGTCTGATACACATTTACCTGACACACAGACAACCACTGTTTCTTTTCACCACAGTTATGCTGATTCCAATAAATATGGCTTCACACAAAAACGTAAACATTGAACATGAACAAACACCAGTTTGAAAGGTTGATTGAAGTTTCAGGGATACAGCTCAGAAAATACTGACCATACAAAACTCAAGTTGCATCCACTGATTGATTTTGAATTGCTGCAGAGTGACATATATCTGTACGGAATGGAAATTATGTTTTTAATTGATCTATCAAAGTCTCCTCAAGTCTTAAGCTCACAATATTAAAATGAATAATCCACCTCAACAGTTGCACCCTTGTGATACTCTTTGGTTTGGTGTATTTTGTATTGTAAGTAAGTAACTTATCAGTCACATTGTGTGGTGAGGTCACGTCCAGATATTTCCAGCCGCTACAGAGCCAAAATATTTATCAGTGATGTAAAACAGCAGCAGAGATTTAAAACGTTGTTCAAAAGTCGTACACAGAGAAATACGCAACCAGCTATAGTTGACACAGATGACACAGTGATCTCGGCATGGCACCAGAGGTCGTCAGTGTACCGTAGCAAGACTCTGTTTAACAGAAAACTGATAGTGATTCTGAACATGCTGCATAATGGGAACGATCACAGACTGATTACTCGTTGTGAGGCTGTGCTGAGAGGGGATTTTTCCTTTAACATTGCGGCATGGTTATGCTTTTCTACTATGCATTTACTGTATGCCAGGACATACAGCTTGGTAATATCTAACAAGTCCTACACACAGTTCTGATCCATTCTGGATGTCCTCGCCAGTCAGCTCAGATTGAGACTGGGCAGGTGAGGACGCGATCCTCCAGTAGGACACTGAGGACCAGGAACACAAAGTACAGTACGAACATGGTGAGGCCCAACTTTCGACTCATCTTCCAGCGACAGGTGGCAATGGAGATGATGACGAAGAGGAGCATGAGGAAGAGCAGCACGATGGCACAGAACAGGCCATTGGAGCTGACTGTTACCGGCCTGCCGTTGTGGATCATGGTGTACATGAGCCACGGGACCGGCAGTCTAAAACCAGAGAGGACACTCGTGTTCCTGTTACAGTTTCATGGACATTAGACTTGAGACAGAGTGAATGTGGATCACTGCCTCATAGGGGTGTAACGGTTAATATTGCGCCGAACCGTCACGGCTTGGTGCATGTAGTCATATGATGAATACATACAACAAACACTAGAATGCATTTTTTTTTATTTTGACATCAGAAGATGCATTAACTTTTATTTTGCCCCTAGGCGGAAATCATTGAAACACTCTCTTATTATTTATTTTAGAATATGTTCAAGCCATCTTCATCTATTGAACCTTTTTGCTGTTCAGCCATTACAAACAATGTGGCTGAGTTTATGATTTTTGTTTACATTTTACTGAAACTTGCACTACTGTATGTTCATAATAAATGAAAAGGAACAGAGAATTATGCGTTTTTTTTTTACCGAACTCATACTGAACGGTGACCCCAAAACCGTGGTACGAACCGAACCGTGACTTCAGTGTACCGTTACACCCCTACTGCCTCATGTGTTGCACACTGTGCTCATGCACACTGCTTAAGTATTTATACTTTACTAAAGCAATTCTATTTCCTAATATATTTTATTTAAGAAGGTAGGACATCAATGGTGCGGGTAAATAAATATAAAAACATCTGGTTCTGAGTGACAATTTTTTCTCTTCGCCATTAACTACCGTATTAAACAAAATGTGCTCACTCACCCAATAGTGATGTCAAAGATGTTGCTGCCCACGGAGCTGGACACGGCCATGTCGCCCAGACCTTTACGGGCCACTATAACACTGGTGATCAGGTCAGGGATGGACGTCCCCGCTGCCAGGATGGTCAGGCCCATGATTTCCTCCGAGATGCCAATGGTCTCACCCACCTGTACACAATAAAATATTCAGTTAGGTGAGTTTGAGTTTAGGGGTTTGTGTTGTAAGATGTGGGACTTTTTATCCTTTTTTTTTTTAAATCATTCCATTGAACTGCCTTTTTTTGTTGATGGATATTAATATGTGATTATTCCTTGTTCTCACGTTTCTCTTGAAAAAGATCTCAATCTCAATGACAGACAGATTAAACAAAGATTCATAGAAAAAAAAGAAAAAGAAAATAAATTAGGTACTGGTGTGTATATTTCGCCTTGATTCTAAGCTACACAAACTTTCTTATGGCTGCAGCTCCTAATTATCTGCACGCACACACTTATTTTTTAATTATATTGTAGATTACATTTAAGAGTCTGAGTTGTAACCTGTTTTTACACGTGAATTCACCATTATGCCATTTAGAAAACAAAAGAACCAAAAGTGTAGTCCTTTAAATAATTGCAGTTCACAGTGACTCCTAAGTAAATCAAAAACCTTCATCAGGCTACCTATTTTTTCACAAACACAAACAAACCAGTACCTGTAAATTCCCCCAAATGTGGCACATGACATGTCAACAAACCTGATGAGCCCACCACACCATCAGGTAGGAGAACACGCCGATCCACAGGATGGAGCCGATGAAGGCCAAGGCAAAATATCTCCTGGATGCCTTGAAAATAGAGAAGAGAGATCGCATCTGATCAGATACACAATATGACCTGTGTAAACATATGAAAAATTGATTCTGCTCAAATGTTTTCAGGTAATAGACAACACATGGTTTACTCTATTCATTGTACAATTGCGGTAGGATATTTATGAGCATATTTACTGCAGCAACTCCATGCCATTCAACACAGAGCAGAGGCTATAACCTGTCCTCCAACAAAAGCTAGAGCGCAGGTTTAATGGTGGTTCTCAGGGTGGTTTGTGCTCACCACGTTGCGGACGTCTGGCAGCGTGAGCCACAGTGGGAACACGATGGGCAGCAGGAAGAGATAAGTGGCCTGTTTGCGTCGAGTTTCGGGCCACTCTAAAGACAATGGCTCGCTCGCCTCCTCTGCTTCCTCCTTTTCCTCCTCCTTGTTTCTATCCTCCTCGTCATCGTCGTCATCATCAGAGGAACCACTGCTTTCCTCGTCAGAGCTGCCCTCTGAGCCTCCCACTGATGCTGCTGCCTGCGCAAGACAAAACATGCGTGAAACCATCAGCAAGGTTCAATAAAACCGCTGTACTCATCCTAAACACAGGGGGTGCACTAATTGAGTGTGGCGTGTCGAGACTGGTGTCGTACTCAATCACAGAAAGGGCACTTTAAGTTGATTCTATGTATTGAACAAACTAAAACGAATCTAGTTTTAATCAGAAATATAAATTGTAATTGTAACACTTTTAAATATTTGTGCTTTCCATTCAAATATCTTCAGGCAAAATGAGAATAATTCAATTATGAACATGAAAATAAAACATAAAAATCACCAGTTGAGCAGTATTTACAAAATGATCCTAAAAAACATAAAAAATGTATTTCGTCTTTTGTCCCAAGCTTTGCTTAGCGGAGTCTATCATCTCTACACCCAGTATAATTTGCCAATAATATCCAATATGGGAATTTAGTCATTGATTAGATAAGGGACAACACTTTTTAAAGCTGATTTTATCTTTTGAAGTGTTATCCACAAACTATTTTTTATTTGTAATGTAAACTACAACTTTTCAAATCAGGACATGTTTTGGCCCTCATCTCAAGAATCAGCGTTTACAATGTGCGCAGCTCTTTTGTTCCCTTTGGAAAAACTTTGGTCGTCCGTGTTCCCTGAGGCTCATTCCTGTATTTGGTCATTTGTACCTTTGACTCATCTGGCTTATTGGACGTCTCCTCTGCTGTCTCCTCTGTCCTCGGAGGCTGCGAGGTGGATGGCTCGGCTGCTGGATCTGCAGCTGCCTGCTCCGACGCTGGCTTGTGTTCAGCTTCTGAAGAAAAAATGGGGAACACAGCACATTGAGGGACTGCTTGAGTTGTGTTCTTGAAAATGACATATTTTAAACCTTATACTAACAAAAGGAACCGGCTTTAATGAACGTGGCGTTTGCCTTCTTCTCATGAAAAACAGAACTGCTGTTTATGTCACATGTTGACACTAAACAAATCAGAATGCTGAAGCGGATGAAATGATTATTACGCTATGAAGTGCCAGCAGCAGTGATTGAACAAAAACCACAAGCACAGAGTGTCCCATCTGCATGTTAAACTTAGGGTGATTGGTCCATGCAGTTGAGGCCTCTTCAGTTCCCTTGCAGCACCACTTTGCTCTGCAACTCAGACTCTAAAGCACCTCATTACTCCACACAGTGACGCACAAACACTCATCTGATTGTGGAGAACCACCTCCTTCAAACTCAAACCATCTCTGTCAATCGACAAACGTACAAACCAACAAACAACGGTTAATCATTTGTTTTTCGTCCAGCATGCTGCTGCTTTTGTGAACATTTAATGACAGTTCATTTAGCAAACGGGAAAAAGGTGTTAAAAATCTCCCACACAACTCACCTTCTGCGGTGGATTGCTGTGACTTGCGGTGACTTTGTAATTTATCTGTGACCGGGATGTTCAGAGGCTTTACTTTGTTTTTTGCTGCAGTTAAGAAAGGGATGACTCATACAAATCACATGTGATTCCCGAGATACCTATTTTATAAAGTCAAATTATCTTTAACCATACACACAAACATACACACACAAGGACACTGGCCATTTCATAAGAGACTGGCAAAAAAACAATACAAAATAGTACCTCACCAAGGACAATTTAAATTAAAATCTAAAATCAGGAAGTACATAGGCTACAATGTAAATATCCTCTCCTCCAGATTATTGTGGTCGGTGTTGCCATTTAAACTCATTTTGCAAATTGCTTATATTTGAGATATTACAGAGATTTTCCTCTTATTGAAATTCTGTACGTTTTCTAAATGGCCAGTATGTGAAAAAGGTGAACTTCATCTCCACAACAACAACAAAAATACAACTTGACACAAGCACAGCATCATGCATCACCGTCTAAAACTAGCATAACACTAAGTATTCAAAACCATTTCAGAAAAATTACTGAGAGGAGTGAACCGGACTTAACACGACAACAACATGCACCACAAAAACATACTTGTCCTCTGAGTTGACCCCTCGCCTCTGATATCACCATTAAAAGACGTCTCTGAGGGAATACAAGGCCAAGTAATACCTAACACTATTAGTCTTCTCTAGTCATGAGACTATATTGTGTGTGTGTGTGTGTGTGTGCGCGTGTGCGTGTGTGCGTGTGCGCGTGCGCGTGTGTGTGTGTGTGTGTATATATATATATATTAATAGAGCTCTACAGTGTTTTAATTCTCCAGATTCTTAACTGTAATTACATTTCATCTCAAATAGGTGCAAACCTATTTTCCAACCTAACCAAGGGGAAGATTGTTTTGTTATCTGATGCTGGGTGTCACTCACAAGGCTGCATATGAATGCAGCACAGCTTGGTATCAAACACATGCAAGAAAACACCACCACAACAGGACACAACAGGACCTCGTAGCCACGCTTACCTCGCCTGGCTTTCCTTGGGCCGGGGGTTATAACAGCCCCTTCATGTGCTGCCTCTAGGATGGAAGCCAGCAGCAAATATTTTAATCATTTATTCCTCCATTCTTACTGCACTGATTAGGTTTTAGATTTGCTATAACTGAATGACTGATGATGGAAACGAGCACCACTAGAGCATGTTCATCACCATCCGAGTTGTCTGCCACTGACGTGTATAGAGGTCAGCTAAATCCACTGTGGCACCATTATTTCACAAATTGTTTTGTAAAAACTGCCACACAACTCGTCTCTGCACACTGACTCCGTTTGCATCTCTCTGTCAACAGGTAAAACCTTTCATTGCTCTGATAGGTTATTTTACTTCCTATTCAGAACCTTTCCTGTCAGTCTAGAAACTGACTGACTGACTGACTGACTTTACCAGTCCCGCCTCACCTGCAAAGCCCTTTGCATCGCGGGTGATGCCACCCACCCTGTATCACACTGCTTCTTCAGCCTGCTGCCATCAGGCAGGAGACTGCGTATCCTCCGAGCCAGGACCAGCAGACTGAAGGACAGCTTCATCCACCAGGCCGTCAGGAGGCTGAACTCTATCCCCGCTCTGCTCCCCCTCCCGCCACCCTGAACTCTGAATATGCGCACATTCACTTTATCACTTTATAATTACTGTTATTTGCACTATTCAAATTAATTCATCAGACCTCTCCTGTTTTATGCCGTATGTCTTTTTTAGCATATTTTATTTCTAGTTATATATAGTCATCGTTTTTAGAAATTATAACTTTTTTTCCATCCTAGTGTTTGAGAGAAACGAATTTCATTACTCTGTATGTCTTGCATATGCGGCTGTATTTGACAATAAAGCTGACTTTGACTTTGACTGTTAGTTAACCATTTAGTCCAGCTGTGGCTCCGTGCCCAAGCTGCACTGGTCCCATGGAGATAAAGAGCTTGGTCTGCTAGCACGCTGGCTCCTCTTCAGCTTTAATAGCCTGTATTATAAAGCTGATTAAGGATCAGTGGTGGCCAAGCGCAGTGAGAGTAGAGGAACAATGGCCAGGTGAGTTCAAGGACAGACTGGAGGTTGCTGCTCATCCTGACTTACAGCAGGGGACAGTACAGAGCTGGGTCACGGATGGCTTTATTGCATACAAGAGCTGGATTAATCTATTAGTCTGCAGAAAGTGAATTGATTCGGGTTTCAGTAATTCTCCAGCAAAAATACCCCAAAACAGATAGGGTAAATTAATAAGCAAGACCTTTTTCCATTTGTTAGTAGCCTCGTGGTTTTACAAAGGCAACAGACACTAGTTCTGACTTTATCATTGTCTTGCTTCAAACTGTCCACCACACGGCTGCCAATTGTATCCGGTGGCAGCAGAGGACTTAGTGGGTTGTGGTCGTTACCTTCTCCCAGAGGGTCCAGCGTGTGGATCATCAGCTGGAAGATGGTGCTCCTCATCGACGTGTTGTGGAGGGACGCTGAGCTGCCGCCTCGTTGCAGGACAGGACGTACCTGCAAACAAGGAGACACAGTCAGAAAATGATACTTGGATATTGGATATTGAGATAACTTTAAGGCCAATTGTGACACCGATTCCTAATCATTTGTCAATTCCATTCTGGTCAAAATTTTTATTCAGAATTAAAAGTCTGAGGCAGATGTTAGCATTTTTTCCAGTAGCTTTTAACTAAAGATCAAAAGCCAGAGTTTATGGTTAGCGGTGTGTATGTTAAAGGTCACTAACAAGAGATACTGAATCAGTTATATAAAACTGTATTTTGGTATGTTGCTTATATCTGAATTAATTTTCAAACAACCAACTGCAAAAATATACAAAATGTGCAAAGAAAACAGCACATATGTAAATATTCATTGGACAGGCCAACTGTTTTCATGTTCTTGACAAATACAATATTATAAAATAAAATGTCACATATCTGTGCTATTCCAGTTAACACCGACAATCAAATATTTGCCACACCCTGAGTCTTGCTTTCTCCTCTTGAGGTTCTGGCGGCTGTTTGCTGCGTTGAGGGCTGCTGGAGGGTGGCTCAGGTTCTGGTTCAGGTTTGGCTTTAGCTTCATCTTTTGGTGCAGCGGAGGGAGCAGCAGGAGGAGGAGGTACAAGAGATACTGAATCAGTTATATAAAACTGTATTTTGGTATGTTGCTTATATCTGAATTAATTTTCAAACAACCAACTGCAAAAATATACAAAATGTGCAAAGAAAACAGCACATATGTAAATATTCATTGGACAGGCCAACTGTTTTCATGTTCTTGACAAATACAATATTATAAAATAAAATGTCACATATCTGTGCTATTCCAGTTAACACCGACAATCAAATATTTGCCACACCCTGAGTCTTGCTTTCTCCTCTTGAGGTTCTGGCGGCTGTTTGCTGCGTTGAGGGCTGCTGGAGGGTGGCTCAGGTTCTGGTTCAGGTCTGGCTTTAGCTTCATCTTTTGGTGCAGCGGAGGGAGCAGCAGGAGGAGGAGGTGGAGCTTCACTCTCCTGTTAAGTCAAAGACAAAGTCAACTTTATTGTCGATTCCCCATGTGAGACACCTGCAGACAGATTGAAATGCTATTTCTCAGTCCCATTAAAAAGAAATACCACAAATAAATATATTCATATATACAGACTCAAAGATAGAGACACGTAAACATACATTTATCATAATATAGTTAATAATGCATGCTATTTTACCATTTATATTAGTCATATCATCATAGAATTTAGCCTATTAATTGCCAAATATTCCCTGGATTTAATTCAGTTATCATGCATCTGAAGGGGTCAATTTGAGTTTCTTTTTCAGCAATCTTCCATTCTTTCTGACATTTATAGATGAAATGATTAATAAGAAAATAATAGTCAGATGAATCGCTAATTAACAACAATTTCATTTGTAAAGTGCTTCCTAAAATGTGTGCCACTTAAACATGAATCTGTTCAAAACAGAGATAAAAAAAAACATTCTCAAAAGGATGCAAAAAAAAACTGCTGGAGATGTATTAAAAAGAGCATCATTTGATTTATAGCATTTCTGACCAAGTTGTGTGGTTTCACTCGGTGTGAAGGCGCACATAATGACTGCATACGTGCTGCATGATAATTGGAGAATGGGCTTCTGTGCTTGAAATACTGAAACACAGCACTGCATGTTAATTACAGGCTCAGACACGAACAGCTCTTTGTCTGCAACATTTTCTCCCTGTGTTTTAAGGTTGTGCTTTTTTATTCAAATTGAAAGGAAGTCTACACGTTAATATTTCAGGGCTGAGTGACATCAGTGTGACACCCTATCTGTGACACCTGCAGTCCTTTCTGTTAAAGCATCAAAGGGTTTTGCACGCATACAGGCTGTCACCTGCTCAGACCAACAAATCCCTGCCCCTCTTTCTGTGTCTGAGCAGGCAGCAGTGGCAGCTATGACGAGATGAAAGGATAGAAAATACGCTGTGCGCAAATTGAAGTTGGTCTGCCAACAACTGCTCTGCAGAAATATCTGTTCCGTTTGTGTCAATGGTTTCTTACGTTTGATTACCGCAGGTTTTTGTGTTGTTTTTGTTCAGGGGTTGCACAAATGCAAAATAATAAAAAGGCAGCAGGTTACACCTTTCCTTAACTATTGTAATTGACTTTTACGGACATAGACTCATAGTCTATCACTGTCAGGCTTGTCCTCTTCAACCGCAGATGGAAAACAAAAGCTACTGTCCCAATACGAGACACCGACTGACCTTCTCTGGTTGCTCAGTGGTCCACACCTTGACAACGCTCATGTGCTTGTTGAGCTGGGTCTTGACCGCGTGCTCAATCTGACTGTTGAACTTCATGAAGCTCACGTAGCTGATGTAGCCCATCAGCAACAGCGCGCTCTCCCACCACAGGATCACGTTGTCCAGGAAGAAGACGATCAGCATCAAGAGGTCCAGGATGTAGAAGGTCACGTCTCGGAACAAGGGCCACCAGGTCAGGTGCAGCATCTCCCGGGAGAAAATGGCACACATGCCGATCACAAACAGGATGTTGAAGACAGCGGAGCCCACGATGGTGCCGATGCCCACGTTGCTGTGGGAAATGAAGACACCGATCAGGGAGGTGAAGAGTTCAGGGGCAGAGCCTCCGGCCGCCATAAAGGTGGCCCCAGCTACATCATCAGAAATCTCCAGCTGGTTTGTGATGACCTCCAGCGCAGGAACGAAGAACTCATCGCAGACGATGGCTAGGGCCACAAACATGTAGGTCATGCCTAGTATGTGCAGGGCCACCCAGCCTTGTCGACGCTGTTCCACTGAGAAGATGTCCTCCGGGTACTCACCCTTCCTGAGAGGGGGCTGGTGTGGGTGACGCGGGGGAACTGTGGAGGTCGACAGAGGTGGAGGTGGAGTTGGAGGAGGTCTGGGGGGTTGAGGCTCCACGTAGATGCACTGTTCGATATCTGTCCTGTTGACCACCATCACCAGAGGAGGTTTGGTGCTCTCGGGCAAGGCGACCTCCTCCTGTGTCCCGTTGGAGGTCGTCACCTCCCGAACGCTGACCTCCACGACCCCATCGCCGCCCTCCATCTGAGCCGAGGCCTGCAGCTCTGAGAGCCTGACCTTCAGAGTCAGAGAGTAGATGACACACAGCAGCACGCCCGAGATGAAGAAGATGAAGCGGCAGCGCCTGAGTCTCCTCCTCGGAGGCGAGTGCAGGTCCATTGCCCTCATGGTACCGACTCCAAACAGGAAGCTATGTCAGATGCATCGACGGTCCTCGCTGGTTCCAGCACCGTTGTGTGGCGAGAAGACACCCCAGACCGAGGAGACGCGCACAAATGCACACACAGTGTGATTCATTGTTTGCATTGGTCTGCTTTAACCTGTGTGGAGGAGAAAACACACAGCTGAAAATCAACGTGTGTTTATTGTCCTCTCTGCACAGCTGCGCAAGCAGATCATCAGAAGTGTGTGTTGGGGATGCAGACAGCCACCTGTTACTATGGCTACATAATCATAGGGGCTTTGGCTTCTCGCCACACAGGGGTCCGTTGAAAACATTTTTGACATGTTAAAACGGTAAAAAATAAAATAAAAAAAATAAAAATAAAACGTCTAAGTAAAACAGTATATTCCAGAATTCTCATCCGAGTTTACTAACTGTAGCAGCGTGAGCGCGCGAGTTGAACGTGATGACATGCAACGTGCACTGATAATGTGATTAACAAAAAAAAAAGGAACGAACCTTGCCAGGAGCGCGTGGCGGGTGACGGCATGAATCACACCGAATGATTTTACGGCTGTATTAATGAGGCGCCGAGGCTTTAATTGAGGAGTATCTCGGCTAATTGAGGCCAGGCGCGGATTTTAAACGCAAGGTAGACGCAAGCCGTTTTATCTGCGAGTCCAGCAGACACAAATAGTATCGCGGTGGATAACACAACTCCGAAGTGTGCGTTTGTGTGTGTGCAGCGAGTGTCTTACCTGTGCCGCCGCCGACCGCCGCTCCAGCCGCGCGCAACGCCCGCGGAGAAGCTGACTCCTGGATTTTGGGGAGCTACAAGTGCGCACCGCATGTGAGGGCTTGGTCCAAGCTCAGCATAATGCCGCTAAGAGGATTTAGAGTCCAACACCTCTCACCTTCCCTTTCACGCATTACATAGCTATCAACATGCCAACATTCAAAGTGCTGGGGCTGCGTGCGTATTTTTGTGGGGGGGGGCAAGCTGAGAGGTGTGTGCAGATGGATCACATGTTGGGGAGGCAGGCGGACAGGAGGAGTTTTTTTTTATCTTCTAGTTTAGTGTGAGGTTGGCTGAAACCTCGTGGTGAATTTGATTTCCTCTAATTAAAACAATCAACGTGGGATTTAAAATGCACGGGGGTGAAACTATGGCGTTATTTTGGTGCCTATTTCCTGAGAGCGCAGTGGAACATGTTCGAGCACAGAAACTATGTTTTACAAACACATCATTATATTTTGAAGCGTTACACATGTGCCAAAAAGCAAACCAATCGGGGAACTGGAAGAAGCTCGATGCTGATTGGCTCCTTCGTCTCCGCTCATAGCTTCCGACTGAGACACCGCAAGAGAGACTTTAGGTTGCCATTCACCGGACATCACCCTTGTACGTTGTTTTCTGCCGTTTCCATCGACTGCATGCGCAGGTATAACGTGTTCCGCTGCGCTCTCAGGAAATAGGCACAGAAATAACGCCATATAAAACAATAGATTTTGATTTAGCAGGGGAAAATATGTTCAGATTTTTACAGATTACAGAAATGTGCCCACAACAAAAGCATGGTTTTGTCCTTGAGCGATGAGTTATTTGAAAGGGGAAAAAATACTTTCACAAATTATTAGGTCAGTTTCTTTAATTTGACGTACCAGTTAATGTAGGCTGTACTCCAGTAAAGATGGATCACAGAATAATTAATGATAGGAATGTTAAATTAATATTAAAACCACATCCATTTTCATTCTTTACATTTACAGAAAGCTCGAGGAAGCAAGAGAAAATAGATCACTCCATCAACCAACAAGACTCGCAAGAGTCCTTGTGCATGCATAGAAGGTCCAAATAATAATAATAATAGAGGTTACAGTTGCCACGCCCTAAAAGATAAAACAATGCTGAAAAAGAAGAGGAGTCAAGAAGAGGTGGTGTGCAAAACCCTGTGTGGAGACCCCGGCATCATCTAATTAAGCTACACCAATGATTTTACCCTTTCAAATGAAGGAATTCAACTGAACTAGAGCAAAAGCCAATCCCCAGTATGAAAATAAATAAAAACAAATCCTATCTTTGTTCAATTGAAACAATAGGTTTTTGAACTAAACTGGGAGTTTCGTCAAGACATTACAGTTGTCATAATTATCAATCCCTATCGTACAAGTGAATGATAATGCAACAGCCGAATGATTCAATCTAAAGCAGCATTCAGGTTTCGCTGAGAGCATCACTTCCCAACCCAGTGTGCTCTATGGCTTACATTAAAAAGAATAGCAAGGTTTTTTCCTAAAATATTCCCATTGACAAATATAAAGTAAAAGTGGGCCAAACCTTAGAGAGTGTGACAAAACAAAATAAAACAAAACTTCCAGCATTGGAAGTCATGACAAAAATCGACATTTTAGAGGAAAAAGCATCAACTTTCACCCAAACTGGCTCCTCCTCAGAAGAGGAACAGTTCAGCCAGTGGAGGAAATAGGTGCCCAGTATCCCACCATCAGGCCAGTTTGATTATGTGTGTGCAAGAAGATGAGAAAAGGCAGTAACAGGAAAACAGCTGCTTAATCTTTCAGTGGGCGGCCTTTCAGTGTGTATTCATTGTAAACGTGCTGATTATTTAGTGGACTTTCCTTTTCCTCGAGCGGTATCGTCTCGTCCTTTGCTTGTACAGGTGCCGGAAATTGATGAACAGTCCTGCAGAGGAAATGGAACCTTGGTCATTATTTAATGGACAGGTCAGTAGCGATACCTGTCTCACTTTTTGGCAGCAGAAGCAGTTAATCCACCAGCATTGCATGGCCTTTGCCCCGATAATGAAAATTACCCGAATGTGGTCAAATGTCACGATTTGTTACTCTAGGATCTGACAAGCTTAAACTTGATTAGACGAGCTGAAATGATTAGTTGCTGAACCAACTTGTTGATCAACAAAAAATCCTGTTTCCCTTCATGTAATCAAAAGAAGATCCGGTTAATAAAATGTAAGATAAAAAGTGTAATTTAATTCATCAAGTCTTCCTTTCTTAGGCAAAAAACACATTTATTTGACCATAACCTTGTTTGATATTTCTCAGGAGACACAGAGGAATAATCAGTTTGGCATGAGGTGCATGTCGGTGGACGTCTCACCCAGAAACATGATCACCAAGTAGAGCTGCAGAGTGTAGGAGAAGCTCAGAGAGTGTCCCAGCACTGCAGGGAGGGGGATGCTGAACAGACGGGTCTCATCAAAGATGGGCAGGGACTGGATCACAGCCACCGCTGGGAGCACGGAAAGAACGACACACTGTCAGCGTCAATTCCCGCCAACTGCCACTCACTTTTGTCTATGCCACCCTGTCATCGGTAGACATAACCCGGTCTCTAGCCGAGGAACCACTAACCTTCAGCTACCACTCCCAGCGGGTACAGAGGGATCCAGAGGCTGTATCGCAGCCACGTTAGCAGCTTCCAGTCCGTGCCGATGCAGGCCAGCATGTAGAAAGGGTACCTGGTGCAAGAGAAGAAGGGAGGGCTTAGGTTGGGGCGGAAAATGAAACATGTAAACATGAGGGACGGGGACAGGAAGGTGATCCGAGCCGACCTGAAGATCTCAATGCTGCTCCACAGGTAGAAGACGAAGAAGACGACAGGTTTGTTCTGCATCTCCTCCAGGGTGCCGAAGATAACGAACAGAATGACATTCCTTCCGGCCACCTGTGACGTCATGAAGCAGAATGAAGGTAGGACTAATGTCTGCTTCATGGCTTTGAACAATAGCCAAAATTACATTTTAATGTCACTCGAGTTGTGGCCATAAATTGCCTACAGACATGACTGTTGCATAAACACACAAATAATAATAAATAAAGCCTCTGTGGAGGGAATTTTTCAACACCACACAGGCCATAAGTCTCTTGAACCCACCGCTTATCACACCAGCACCTTAAACATTAATATCCGATACTTTAACTTCCGGTCACTTCAACTATTCAACTGTACATACTTCGCATTTATTTATATTCATGCTTCATAGCTACTTATGTTGTTTTATTTGAAATCTTTCGGTTGAACTTATTATATACTGTATGTAACTGCCGTGCTTGTTGCTTTTTGAAAGAGCACTATTTTCTTTGAGCACGGTCGAGCAGTATGAGACCTAAGAATTTCATTGCCAGCAACTGCGCTCTGTAAGTGTTGTGCATATGACCAATACATTCTTGAACCTTGAACCAAGGGATTTTGTTGTTGGCTATGCTATGCGAGTGCACATTATGGATAGATCACATATTGGCTAGGTTGTGTAAAATGTGTGACTCTCCTCTATAAGTGAAACTTGTGATCAGTCAGCTTGTGCTGTTCGTGTTCTCTCCTAGATGTTTGCTATAGTGGTAGTGGAAGAGATACTTTTCCTACATGCTTTTATGTTGTTTTTTTTGCATTTATATATTGTATTTTATTGTAAAGCACATTGTAACATTATTTAGAAAAGTGTAATATAAATAAAGTTTATCATTATATTATTGCTTTATATTTATAAATATTTATCGAAAATGTATTCCCCTGTGTTACCTGTATCATAGCAGGAAAAAATCCAGTCCTAACCAGACCCAACAAGGGATTAATGACTTCGAGCACAGCCATCATCTGACAGAAGTACATCATATCAGCAGTGGTGTGGAAGGTGTCATAGAATGAATCTGAGGCAGAGCGAGACAAAGAAACAGACGGATAGACATGATTAAACAGCACATTGCCTGAGCCAACATCCATAATCCTGATCATTTGCAAAACAAATCCCCGCTGTGTAGTCGTGCTTTCTGTTTCCATTTAAATTCTATTCACCAGTGAATAGCTCCTCACAAACAAAACAGCCCCTTCTCTCTCTCAATGTTTTATGGACCTCCTGTTTGTTTTATGAAACTAAACAACGGTGCCTGTTATGTTGTTTCTGCTCCTTTAAGAAACACCAATAAACTGTCATTTAGTAATTATTTTGTATTAAAAAGCTACTTTTGAGCCCTGTGATTGTTTTTATTTAGTTCCTCTTTGCACACTGAGCTTATTTGTTTTCACTTTTACCTACATTTGTGTGATATTTCAAAGAAATCATAAGAACGATTTCCCTGACAGTAGGGTGACTAAATAAAGTGATGGATTACCCACTTAAAGCAGGGCCGATATCTCTTTAATATATATTTTTTTTATACCACACTGAAAATAAATTATCGTGGTTGAACATGGTTGGCTGTAATGTTACATACACTCCATTTATATGAAAGATTAAAACCCACAATTATGATCGTACAAAATAGTTGAAAACATAAATACGGATCTTGTTTCCATTATTTTGGGTATCTGTTTTCTGTCATGATAACATTCACAAAGTTTAATATATATATCTGTTAGAATAGAGACAACAATGGAAAGTCAGAAATGGTAAGAAACATAAGCAGTGAGATGTTGACAACAAACCCAACCAAACATGAAAATGTGTATAGATCAGTTTACATGGATACTTCTAGAGTTGTTTTGATCAAACTTGAGGACACACAGTTCTCCTGTGCGAATATTTTTCTTTTTTATTCTTAAATTTAGATTGATTTCATAAAGATAAACATTTTACCAACCTTGACCAAGGATGAAGAGTCGAACAGTCATGTTGACAAAAATCCAAGAAAATCCCAGGAACTGCACCAGGTTGTACATAAACAAGTAGCCTTTTTTCAAACCAAGGTAGGCTAAGGGAACAGAAAAAACACAAACAAAGGCTCAAGGGAAAAAAGCAAGATTGATCCTGGATGGCCAGTTGATCCAATTAGAAAACATCTATGACAAGTTTGGAGGTCAGTTTGACTCACGATCTTCACGAACTCTCGACTCCACACTTATCTTGTTTATCTTCTCATCCTCCTGAAAGAAATCATAGTGAAGTTCCACTTTGCAATGTTCTTCATTAGGTTCAAACTTCCTCAGTTGGTTTAATTACTCTGAACTGATTAATGAATAATCCCCAAGCAAAGACTTTATTTAGTTTGATGTTTTAAATTGGAGTTAATGAGCAAAATAATCAGTCTCCCTCTCTTATGGGGTTCATTTATATAAAATCATAAATGTGTGTAATAAATCAACAACAACTATCACAACAACCCATGAAATAAACAGAAAATGAATAAGAAAAGCGATATACTATCAAATTCACATCAACATCCAAGTGAAGAACAGATATGTCAGACAGCTTATTAGAATTTACACCTTGCCAACCACAAAGAGTAATGTTACGTTTCGTTTTTGATTTGCATAAATGAATATGAGAAGAAAGTGAGGCTAAAGAAGGCTTTGCCTTCATTTTGTAGTAATTTGCGTTCATAACAGACTCATGCCAGCTTTGCATTAGCGGTAAACAACTTTTCTGGAAGGCAACATTTCATTTTCCCGTGAAAGTGGACTTTTGTTTTTTGTTTTTCCTTTTAACCATTTCCTACCTTAGCCTGAAGCTCCATCTCTGCATCAGACTCGTCCAGCCAGCGGTCAAAGTCAGGAGCAATGAACAGAGGCCTCTTCTCCTGCAGTGTCAGCCGGTCCCACCAGCACTCCTCCCGCTTTTTGATCTTGATATCCACCTGACGCTGAGTGGACTTGTGGTTAATCTGTAGGCCGCCACGACACAAACAACACATGCAAGGATGCACACAGACACACACACAGAGGGAATTATATACAAAAAAAATAATAATGCGAGTAGCTGTGAATACAATTTTCTGTCACAATGAGAACATTGTGTTGGCTACAGATGGTCAGTAACCTTGAAAGTGAAAGAACACATAACGTTGTGATGTAACTAATGAACATCCCAGGTTGGGTGTCAAGTCACTCTGCCAAACCCTAAATGTGTCAAAGTGCATCTTTCTTTTTTGTTTCACTTTTTTTTTTTCACGGAATATCCCAAGCAGTGGTGCACCAGCTGATCAAAATTCAACTAAGAGGTATTTTTATATCAGCGTTCACTTTGACTTGACTGCATTGTTCTCTAACTGGTACTTATTTAAATGTGATTTTTCAACTGAGAAGCAAAAGATAGACTACAATTTGTCTTTGTAAAATTAAAACAACATACAACATAACAGCTCATGACATATAGTTAGTATTAGTCACTGTGAAAAATATGTTGTTCATCTTTAATAGGAAATGTCAATTATATTACAATTTGGTAAAGACTGTACAAAGCATAACAAATAACTACATATATTTTCAGTAGGAATTAGTAATAGATAAATAAATGATTAATACCTCAGGTCTGACAGGTTCCAGGAACTCCAAACTGAACTCATATTCATTATCTCCTTTAGCCCCATGGCCCTGTGCTGTGGAAAAATCTCATCATTTTGACAATATAATATTTTTTGTGTGTTAAAGTTTGTACTGTGCCGTAATAGAACAACTAAAACTTAACAAGGGGAAATAGACTGTCTTTCTCCAAATATTACTTTTACAAACTGAAACACCAACCTCTGAACTGAAGTGTATTGTTTTCCTGCAGGCTGATATCTAGGTTCTAAGAAACACAAAGATCTCCGTCACAGACAACCAAACACTGTTGTATACAATGAACACACTATAAGATGGATATTAAATAAATGCTAAATCCCTTTAAAAAAAATAGCTGGGCAATGTAGTTTTTATTCAAACATAACTACAGTGTGAGTGTGTTTATCGTAATTAGGAGAAATGTTACTCACAACAATGTTGCTCACTGATGTGGTTTTAATATTTTCTATTGAACCAAATTAAGAAGCTATGCTATGTTAGGAAAGAATAGCGCTGAATTATAATGGGAGGATATTAAGTCAATTGGTCGGATATGTATTACATTAGCTGGTTTCAGTCGTAATCTCCTAACAGCCTGAACAAGATCCAGAACTACCATTAAACGTCATGCATCTTTTATGAGGCATTGGTTCAACAGATGCAAGATGATGATTGCAATCTGAACCTGCAAATTCTATGGTAGGGGAAAACCTGTGTTTCATGTTACTGATGAAAACACTCAGCACAGTTCATTTGAATAGGTAGAAAAACATACCCTTTTAAAATGTGCCATCCCACCCTTTACATGTTTTGATCCGGACTATGTTTATGCCTATGTAACATAGGTTCAGTAATTATTATACTTTTGACTTTTAGGTTATAAACGTTTCATGGTGGCCTCAAATGAGACCACGATAGTGACTGGAATCAGAAGTGCTGAAGAAAAGTCCTCCTTCTCATTCTCGGTACATTATTTCAGGAAACATGGGTGAGTAAATGTGGTATGTAAATTTAAAAGTTAACAAGTAACTACAGATTACAGAAGATCAACATTTAATCTTAATTCAAAAATAAAGTGCAAGTACCTTGAACTCACCAGTAAAAGCGTTTGCCACCTCAGAAATGTGTGTGTGAAGTGCAGCAACAGCCCCAGGCGGAATTTAGTGGGAATAGCTGTGCAAATGTTTAAATAAGCTTATTTTGTTAAGTTGTAAAAAAAACAAAAAACGTGAGCGCTTGTAAAGAACGACAGTGTAATAAGTCGCGTAATGTTTGCTTATTGATGTCAATTACAGCAGTATGTTAATGTGTGTCTTTGCCCCCCTTAGGGAGCAGAATTACGAGGTTCCTTTATTCTGCCACCATTTATCTGTGGATAGACCAATTGTTTAGCTAAGAGCTAGGCTAAATGCGCTACACCGCAGCGGAGACGAAGCTAACGAACGGCAACAGTCAGTAAATGAAAATGTAAATGTCTATTATAAGACGTTATTCCTAGGGCGGGGGATGTGCGAGTTAAGCAGCGCGGTCCTTTCCTACCTTCGCATCGCTCAGTTCCACCCGGAGGTAGATCTCTGCGTGCCGTTGAGCCCAGTAAACATGCGGAGTCAGGATCTGCATGGCCACTGCGGCTTGGCTGCTTACTTCATTCCAAAAAATATATAAAAATATGCGTTCTTTTACCTAGATCTAACCGAAAGAAGACAAACCTACACAGAAACACACACACAGAAGGGTCATACAACAGTCTGTGGATCTGTGGACTGGACCAGAGGATGGAGCATACTTCCGGGTGGGGGTTGCGCACGGACTCCAAAATAAGTGTCACATAACTCAGCTTCAAAATAAAGGTACTTAAAGCGTTTACATTATTAGCAAATAACGTAACCGCTCAGATTGCTATTAACTGATAGTGACATTGGTATTTTTTTACGAAAAGTCGCGGGCGGATGGGGGGGGGGGGGGACAGGAACCAATATGTTTTATAATAGGGAAATGGAACTAGGGGGACCAAACTATTCCAGATTTTTGTTTTCATTTAGTTGGAGGTTGTTATAAGGCATCTAACTCTTCATTTTAAAAGTACTGGATAAAAGATAAATGCAATTGCTTATTAAACTAGTGTTTAGAAGGATATTTATCTGTGTATGATTGGAAAAACAATGGTACTGCATCTTTGTATGTATTTCTTCGTGAACTGTCTGAACGGGAGCCTGTGTATACTGAAAAGTATATGCCCAAAGACCAAATTAAAGAAATGTTTAACTTCCACCTCTCTCTACAAAAAGTACATCGCACCTCACTGCAGAAATCTTCAACGTCCCGGTGTTCCCGCTTAACTGGGGATCCTGTTAACTGGTTTTGCTTTTCCACTTTCTGTGCACCAGATGTTGTCTGCGATTGTTGGTGGCCGATTCGTCATTTTTCCGGCACCTGCCCGTGTTTCTGTGGAATTAGGTGACATAAAGAAGACTGTCCTGAAAGACATAAATATAAGCAGTTAATGCTAATTTACAATTGTGTCACCAACCTTCGCAGACACAAAGGCAGGCGCGATGAAAAAGACGAACCTGCGACCGATAATCGCCCACAACGTCCGGAGCACAGAAACCGGACATGCAAAACAAGGACGAGGATTCACAGTTAAGCTGGAGCACCGGTCAGTAGAGTTTTTCCTTCTACACGCGTCGCGGTCCCTATGACAGCAGCTGCACTCGGAGGTTCCTGCCGCCCACAATGTGCAAACAAGACTTTCCACGTTTTACATGTTCTTACCTTAAGCGAAGCTTCGGTAACATTGGTGTGCTAGTGTAACCTCCCAGGTGACGCCTCCTGGTCGCCCCGCTGTTCCAAAGTACAGTCGTGTTCCATGGTTCCCGTGAAGGTTCAGCGGGGGTAAAGGTGTCTGTACCCGGGACAAGTGACACAACTTTGTCCAACACTTGTGTGCTGTTTCGCGCTGCACACGCCGAGAGTTCCAGTAACGGACACGCTTCGTTGGAGAGTTCGGTTGGCGTCGAAATGAGTGGAAAACGTGAATTGTCGGCCGTGGGATACTCCACGATGGGGGCACCGCAGAGAAGGAGGGTTATTCAAGCGGTCTACATCATCACTGCTCTGGAAATCACACTGATGTTTTTGCAGTTTTCTGTAACCCCTGTGAGTAAATTACTGTCGTTTCAGAACAGGAAGCGGACATTTCCGTGCCTCTGTTACTGTTGGTTGTTGTTGTCGTCAGTGGTGATTGTGTGCTGCACATATTACCACACTTGCGGCGATCACAAGTATTCCGTTTAATTAATTTTCAATTGAAACATTATTTTATTCAAAGGGGGGGGGGTGATAAAAACATGCTTCTTAACTTCAAATGCAGAGGATAGCAAGGCTATTATGACTATATATTATGGTTATGACTGCATGTTATAGTCGATCCGATTAAAGCAGCTGTTATGATATTAGACATATGAACTGCAGACTTTCTTGTATATTATTTCCTCGACTCAAGTCAGCGTCACCGCCTACAGTCCAAGTATTTCTTACCCGTAGATGTTTCTATAAGTTAGACTAGACCAGCTCAGGCCATAATGATGATGAATAATCCATTTGGCGACTGTTATAATGTCCCTAGCTGAAACTATGTTTCTATCAAGAACACGCAGGTGTCAGGTGATGCTTGATGTCCTTCACCGTAATGTGTAAAGTAAAGTGTCATAGAATGTTGAAATTCTAAGTAATCCCCATTTTTACAAAATATACCGGTCGTTTTTTGTTTTTTTTTCGTACTTTAACGGAACACACTAACCTTTTTCGGTCTCCTAATTGCGTCACGGCATTACATGTAATCCGTTAGAGTCCAAGCCTGCCTACTATGCAAAATATTTTGCCATGGAGTGGCCCATCACTCGCTGAAACTGAACTCAAGTTTGCAAAAAAGTATTTGTTTCAGTGAGGTCTTACTTGTAGTAAGACGTATGTGTATGGTGATGGCAGTTGTTAATAGGTAAGAAGATCCTGTGAGGCTGTCTTTGTAGCCTTGTGCGACACTCATACATAGTGTCAAATAAACGTGTTCTGTGTGACATTGTCAGTAAATTAATCTCTGCATTTTCACTTCTGTCTTTAAAGTATTTGGCAAAGAAACTCGGCT
Source organism: Colistium nudipinnis (assembly GCA_016785305.1). NCBI lineage: Eukaryota > Metazoa > Chordata > Actinopteri > Pleuronectiformes > Rhombosoleidae > Colistium > Colistium nudipinnis. The sequence continues at coordinate 2,536,812 of JAFBJU010000879.1, forward strand.
TTGACACTTTATGGTTTGGTTACTTGCAAACAACTGTGGGCGTCTTGCAACTGCTTGGGGGTCCTATGTTTGGAAGGTAAGGGCGAGGCAACATGGAAATTGTTACTTATATATGTCATAGGCAATGCTTGCAACCAACACTTTTGTTTGTGTGGCTGACACATTTCTGTGTTTTGTGTTTGCAGGTTTGCAGATATTTTTGGGGCAAGATTAGCCTTGTCTACGTCCTGTGCTGCAACTGTTGTTTCCTTTCTGCTCCTGGCCATAGCAGACCATCCTGCCATGCTGTTCATTCAAAAAATACCCTCACTCTTCATGCGTGTCTTACCTGGTGAGCACCATTCAGCTTCTATTGTCTTCACTAACCTATATCTTAATCTTTGTCTTTATCCTCATGAAAAATTAAGCTTTTTTTCCCCTTGAATCTATATGTGTGATGGCTTTTCTCATTATATCCAATATGTATGTCCATCCTGTACGCAGCATCTCAGATGGTTGTCACAGACCTTTCCAAACCAGAAAAAAGGGCAGAGGTTTTGTCCAAACTTGGTGTTTGTTTTGGCGTCGGTATGATAGCTGGCTCCACATTAGGCGGACAACTTGTCAAACACTACGGGTGGGTATCGCCCTATGTGTTATCAACTGTCTCCGTTAACCCTGGGGTTTCCTTTGTGGCATCAAGCAATTTCATCTTTAATATTAAGAGTGTATCATCAGAACCACAAATAATCAGTGAGGTATGATGTAAGTGGGAAAGTGTGATTCTTTCATGTAATTTAAGGTATTAACTGTTGCCATGATCATGAAGACAGCATTTACCTTGGCACTTTCTATTTTTGATCTTAAGTGTTTTAATTTTTTTTAGGTGGAAAGTGTTTTTTTTTGTATGCAAGCATTGGGGTTAGCTGGTTCAAGCTTGGGAAATGTTTTTACCATTTATAAGCATGTATAAAACTCTGTTCACTTTGTATTTCCCAGGGAGGCATTTGCTGCAAGTGTTGCTGTTGTGGGGAGTGTCTTCAATTTACTGTTGGTTTTTAAGTATATTCCAAAAAGTACGAAAGAGCAAGCTCCTGAAGCCAAAACAGAAGGTAACACACCCTTCCTGCTGCTTTACCCAAATCATTCTTAGTTGTTTC